>PVLC010010353.1:0-26972 GCA_004027655.1 Graphiurus murinus | reverse complement strand
CCCTTCTGAAAGGGAAACTAGCAATATGGATCAAAATTTTACTTTTAATTTATTCACCACTATAACAATTTGACTAGAAATTTAACCTTAAGAAGAAACCAGGCAAGCAAAATGTATATACCAGGATTTTCAGTGTCAGCCATGTTTATAACAAAAAATTAGAAACTTAAATGTCCATGCACGGGTTACCATTAAATAACATGAAATAAAATTATGTATTAAAATAAAAAAAAAGTTGGGCTTTAAAAAAGGCTATATAAGCCAGGTGTGGTGATACACACCTATAATCCCAGTATACTTGGGAGGCTGGGAATGGAGGATTGCAGATTTGAAGCCAGCCTCAGCAACTTAACAAGACCTCGTTTTAACAATAAATAAATACACAAAACTGGGGCTGGCGATATAGCTCAGAGGTAGAATGCCTCTGGGTTCAATTCCCAGTGCCAAAAAAATAAAAATAAAAAACGCTGTGTAATAGATGTTTTTATTTATACCTCCTGCCCCAGGAGAGAAGAGACATTGTTTTTGTCTAAATTGGACCATTCAGTTGTGGCTGGAGGGGTGGGATTAGTCTTGGCTCCTGCTTGCTATAACCATGTTATAGGGCAGGGGATATGTAGGTAAACAGCCTGGTTAATAATTATGCCACTGAACTTCTTGACTACAGAGAGTTCACACCCTCCTTGGTAGGAGACACAAATTGTACATAACTGTGATATATACTATATAAAGGTAGCAGACACAATGTTACGGGAATACAGAATGGATGTGCAAAAGCAGAAAGTACTTAAGAGGTTAACTTCTGAGCGAGGCTTTGAAGAACTGGTATCTCCACAAAGAATTAGGAACATGCATTGTAGATAAAGGGAACAAAATCAGTAAGGACTATTTATAAGTATACTGAAATAGCAAATAGTCTAGTGGAGGTAAATCACAGAGGAATAAGGGGGGAAAAAAAGCTACAAAGACAAAGGCCAAACTGAGAAGAGCCTTGAAAACCACACTAAGAAGTCTGGCGTTTATTTAATGTCTCATAATTTACTCTATTATAAAATTTCCTATTCACAAAAAACTGAAGTAAAATGAGGCTAAGAGAGGCTAATTTCACCAAATCATACATCTGGGTCTAGGAACATCTGATTCCAGTCCTCCATGCTGACTCCTCTTACATATGGTTCAATTTGATAAGAAATTAGGAAGATTTGAATGTTATGGTAGAAAATGAAAGAAATAGAATAAAAAAGTAATTCTTAGATATTTAGAGATGCTACTAGATATTGTATTTTCTAGATTTTAAGCTTTGGCTTTGCAGACCAGGGTCAATTAACTTTACCTATCTGGGTCTCATTTTCCTGGTTATAAAATAAGGATATTCATCAGGATAATCTCTAAATTCCTTTCAAATTTAGTATTATTTAAATAACTAGGCATAGTGAAAGGAAGAGATCAAAGATGACTTAGATTTCTAGTTTAGAATCCTTAGACTAACCCTAGGAGAAAGAGGAATAAAGTTCAATTTTATACAAAATTGAATTTGAGATACCTCTAGATTTTTTTTTTTTTTTTTTTTTTTGTGGTACTGGGGATTGAACCCAGGGAGATTCTACCACTGAGCTACAACCCCAGTCATATATATCTTTTTCTTTTTCTTTTTTTTTTTTGGCGGTACTGGGGATTGAACTCAGGGGCATTCTACCTCTGAGCTATACCCCCATCCCTATTTTTTATTCTTTATTTTGAAACAGGGTCTCACTAAGTTGTGGAGTGCCTCACTAAGCAGCTGAGGCTAACCATGAACCCGGATCCTCCGGTCTCAGCCTCCCAAATGCTGGGATTACAAGCGTGTGCCACCATGCCCAGCTTTTTTCAAATAGGGTCTCACTAAGTTGTTGAGGCTGTCCTTGAACCTGAATTTGCAATCCTCCTATCACAGCCTCCCAAGTACAAGGATTACAGGAGTGCACCACTGCACCTGGTGAGACACCACTAGATCTAATAGTTACTTGCAAATTTAGGTCTGGCCTTAGAAAAATTTGGGAGTCACTAGAATCTAGGAGGTATATGAAGCTATGAGAATGAATAAGTTTACCCAAGAAAACACTGAAACAACAAAAAAGACAAAATAGTAAACATAAAAGTTTAAAAGCTGAATGGCAGAACAAAGATGGAGTTCAGGCAAATATGGATATACAAATTAAGGAAAAGATAAATTTCTAAAGCTAATCTTATGATTCGGTTTTAGATTAGATAAGACAAAAGTCAATGGATTCAAACAGAAGGCAGCAGTAACTACCAACTGTCCAAATCTTCATTAGAATTACCTTTGTTTGCATGGTATTAACTATAACTTTCCTTTGGCAAGGAATTCAGGATGTTGTTTAAGATAACACTGCTCTATCATTCATTGTTCTAAGTAAAATTAAAAAAAAAAAACTCATCATTGCCTTGTTTTAAAATATTCACTGACTTGACCTCAAAACTGAACTCAAACAACTTAGCATGATATTCATCTTCATTCATGTTTACTCTGCCTTTTCATCCTGCTCTTCTACACTCCTTACCCATAGAAAATATGCCTATTCTTCCAAGCTACATGCAGAGCATACAAATGCCCTTACGTAGTACCTCTCTACCTACAGAAACTTGTTTTTTCAAAGCAAACTTTTGAGATAGAAAAAATGGAAAGCATAGTAGCAAGGTAATATTTAAACTAATTTACATAAATTTAAATGTTCTACACTTTGATAAGGCAGATTGTCACATTCAATAAACAGGGATAATACGTTGATAGTTATGGAAACACTACAGAAACCAAGACTAGAAAATTGGAACATTCAAAAGAATAATCTAGGTACCTATAGTAAACTGAACACAATTCTGCTTAGATTTCTATTAATACTTAAGAAATTTTAAAACACCTCAAATGGAAGCAAATGATAAGCTCATATAATTAATCTCAAACTGAAGAGATCTTTGTCTCCTTTGATTTCCCCATATTTTAGGGGCTCATGTTATTTGTTCCCCCACCAAATATAGCAATGTTCATAAACACTGACCTTGCCATGGCTTCTTTCCACTTTCTGAAAGCATTTATTTAGGGACAGATTATGTCGAACAGAATTCTTCCAGCCAGTTGGTGCAGTAGCAAAATATGGGAAATGGTCCAGAATCCAGCTATAAATTTCTTTGACAGGCAAACATTTATTTGGAGAGTGTTCAATAGCCATATAAATGAGAAGACTAAAAGAATATGGGGGCTTTGCTGTTGCTGATTTTTTTTCTGGGTTCTGATAGCAGGATGGTCCAAAGGATGGCACATCATCGCCCTCTATGTCATACAATGGACTAACCATTGCAGGACCCTCACTTCCAAGGCTGAAGTTTGTTAGAAGATTAGTACTTTCATGAAGCCAGTTCAAGTTTGTGAGTTCATCATCTGCCGACTCACTGCCCACTAGCGTAGCCTTTGGCCTGGCAGCATCAACAGCTTCAGGCAAGCTTCCCATTTTGTAAACCTGGCTTAGTCCTGCAACCTTTCCAGCTCCTGGGGTTTCAGCTGTCTTATCTGGAGTCATTCCAATTACTGGACCCATTTACTCTTGTAAGTCTGCAACAAAGAACAAAATTATCAATCACTGTAATATTTATCTTAAACTCTGAAAAAAGGAAATGCATTATTTAAATATCCCCCAAATGAGAGAATTTTACAATCAATTAACTCCCACATAATATTAAGCACAATTTTTGTATAGTGAAGATACTATGAATATAATACAAAGAACAGAATTTATATTATTTGAAAGATATTAAAAAATTAAAATAATATAGTTTAAATATTTAGTAAAGTACCCAGCCCATAGTAACCACCTAATAAGTGGTAGCTATTATTACTAAAAACAAACTGACAGCCAGGCATGGTGGTACATGCTTGTAATCCTAGTACTTGGGAGGTTGAGACAGGAGGATTGTAGGTTCAAGGACAGCTCCAGTAAGTAGAGAATCTTTAATCAACCAAGCGAGACCCTGTTTCAAAATTAATAAATAAAAATAGGGCTGCAGATGTACATCCGAGGCAGAATGCCCCTGAGTTCAATCCTCATTACCACAAAAACAAACAAACAAAAAGCAGACTACTGAGCTAGGCATAGTGGTGCGCGCTTGTAATCCCAATACTTGGGAGGATGAGACCGGAGGATCCGGGTTCTCGGCCAGCCTCAGCTACTTAGTGAGGCCCTCTGCAATTTAGTGAGACCCTGTTTCAAAACAAAGAATAAAAAATAGGACTGGGAGCCGGGCATGGTGGCCCAGGCTTGTAATCCCAGCATTTGGGAAGCTGAGACCGGAGGATCCAGGTTCTCGGCCAGCCTTAGCTACTTAGTGAGGCACTCCGCAACTTAGTGAGACCCTGTTTCAAAATAAAGAATAAAAAATAGGGCTGGGGGCTTAGCTTGGAGGTAGAATGCCCCTGAGTTCAATTCCCAGTACCACACACACACACACACACACACACACACACACACACACACACACACACAAATAGGACTAGGGTTGTAGCTCAGAGGTAAAATGCTCCTGGGTTCAACCCCCAATACCACACACACACACACACACACACACACACACACACACACACCAAAAAACAAACAAACAAAAAAAAACAACAACAAAAACTAGACTCTTTCTTTAAGTTATAAAGCTATAACATATATCCTAAGGATCTATATTTTACTATAGTAGTCATACATATGACTCAATCCTGAAAATAATAATATATTAAATAGTAATTTGAAATATTATAAACTTTTACTAATACCTTTATTGCATATCATATTTAAAAGAGAAATTTTTCAGTTTTTATTTTAACTTTTTTTGTGGTACTGAGGATTGAACCCAAGGGCATTTTACCTCTGAGCTACAACCCTAGCCCTATTTTTTTATTCTTTAGTTTGAAACAAGGTCTCACAAAGTTGCAGAGGGCCTCACTAAGTAGCTGAGGCTGGCTGTGAACCTGTGATCATCCTGTCTCAGCCTCCCAAGTACTGGGATTACACACGCCACCACACCTGGCTGAATTTTAAAATTTCTAATTGTCAATAATTATATATATTTACAAAGTACAATATTAGGAGATATATATATATGTACACAAAATGTAGAATTATTAAATCAAGCTAATTAACATCTCACTTCACATACTTCTCTTTGAAATAAGAACACTTAAAAATCTGTTTTAGCAATTTTGAAATATACAGTATATTATTAACTATAGTCACCATGCTGTGCAATAGAACTTATTTGTCTTGCATAATTAAAACTTTGTATCCTTTGACTAACACCTCTAACTTCCCTGTCAACCCTCCCTTCATAATCCCCCAGCATCAGTACCTGGTAACTACCATTCTGCTTTCTGTGAGTACAATGAGACAACATTTCTTATTCACTAAGTTTATTAACAATGAAATTAAATTGACTGTACACATATCATCTCTTTATAAATTCCAGAATTTTAAACTCTGCATTCTATGTTATCTCAAGTACTGACATTTCAAGGCTGGCATTCTCTTAAGCAAGTTTGGACTACTACTATATTATCACAAGGGGAAAAAAAGCTGTTTTTAAACTATCGTTTTTCATTTCTTCTTTCTAAAATGACTATTGTTTTGCTACTTAAATACACTTAGCTGGGCATGGTGGCTCACACCTATAACCCTATTACTTGGGAGACTGAGATAGGAGGATCACAGGTTTGAAACCAGCCTGAGCAACTAGTGAGGCTTTCAGCAACTTGGCAAGACCCTGCCTCCAAACAAACAAACAAAAAATAGGGTTGAGGGTATAGCTCAGAGGTAGAACACCCTCTGGTGTTCCCAGTATCAAAATAAATAAATAAATAAATTAAAAATAATATCATGGGAGAATAATTGACCAGAGAGGGAAGTGATAAAACTAACATGTTACTCACTTCATTTGCAATGACTCATATAATCTCTCCTTCCCACCCTCCCTCCTTCCCTTCCTACCCTCCTTAGCATTACTAGGAATTGAACCCAGAGGCATTCTATCTCCGAGCTACACTAGTCCTATTTTATTTTTTAATTTTGAAACAGGATCTCATTAAGTTGCAGAGGGTCTCTCTAAATTGCTGAGGCTGGCCACAAACTTGGAAGCCGCCTGTCTCAGCCTCCCAGGTACTGAATTCACCCAGCTGAATTTCATTAAATAAAGCAATACCATGGTAACGAATATGCCAAAGATTTACTCAAAGTGTATATCCAAGCAAAGTTTAAAATCAAGTATAGGCATTGAAAGGCTGGGATCTTCTTAGTGAAGTTTGTCATTGTACTTTAAGGAGAACTTTTTTTTTTTTTTTTTTTTTTTGTGGTACTGGGGATGGAACTCAGGGGCATTCTACCTCCGAGCTACACCCCCAGTCCTATTTTTTATTCTTTATTTTGAAACCAAGTCTCACTAAGTTGCGGAGTGCCTCACTAGGTAGCTGAGGCTGGCTGCGAACCCGGATCCTCCGGTCTCAGCCTCCCGAATGCTGGGATTACAAGCGTGCGCCACCACGCCCAGCTAAGGAGAACTTTTTGTTGTTGTTTTTTTTTTTTGCGGTACTGGGGATTGAACTCAGGGTCATTCTACCTCTGAGCTATAAGCCCTATTTTTTATTCTTTATTTTGAAACCAGGTCTCACTAAGTTGCGGAGGGCCTCATTAGGTAGCTGAGGCTGGCCGAGAACCCGGATCCTCAGGTATCAGCCTCCCAAATGCTGGGATTACCAGGGTGTGCCACCACGCATTATATTCATCAATCTTGTTGAAGTTCAGGGTGCTAGAGGAATACATGCACATTGTACTTTATGAGCCCTCCTCCATTTCCCACCCTATTCCCTCTCCCTCCCCTTCTTCCCATGTTCAGCACAGTGACTTTTTTTTTCCTTAGACTCGCAGTGGTTTTTGCATTTTCTGTTTCTGCAGCCCTTTCCCACCCTTCACTAAATTAATCTCCTTCCATACATGCAATTTAGAGTGCCAGGGATGGGTCAAGAGATATGTTCTTTGAAATGCTCAACAAAGCCAACTAAGTCACCATAAAAAAGAAAGGTCTACCATCTCTTAATTCTTCTTAACACAATGTGATCAGTTATATTTTGAGTGGGGAAGTTATACGGCCTACCTTTGTCTATAAAAATCTTCCCTCTGTCAACAGAGGGAAATAATTACATTTATTTACCTTTTACCATGCACCAGGCTCTGTTCTTTTTTAAAATTTATTTATTTATTTTTAATTGGTGCACTGTAATCATACATCTTTGTTAGGTACAACCTGGTAAAGGTAAAGGCATATGTGCACGAATTTCTCATTTAACCCTTCCCCAATTCCCACCCTACTCCCTCCTACTCCCTCCTTCTCAAGTTCAGTTTAGTGATTGACTTTGATGTGTTCATGATCATGATCATGCTCATTAGGGTGTCTCCCCCTCCCCATCACCTTCTGTTAAGTCAAATTCTTTGCTCACCTAACGATTCTCCTTCTTCATCTGGAGTCCCTCTGATGTCCCATTTTCTCCCTAGCTTCCACATATTAGGGAGAGCATACGATTTTTTACTTTTTGTGACTGACTAATCTCACTTAACATAAGGTTTTCCAGTTCCATCCATTTCCCTGCAAATAACATGATTTTGTTCTTCTTTATGGCTGAGTAAAATTCCATTGTGTACATATCCCATAGTTTTGTAATCCATTCATCTGTTGATGGACATCTTGGCTGCTTCCATAGTTTGGCAATTGTAAATTGTGCAGCTATAAACATAGATACACATGCATCAGTCTGATAGTTTGGTTTTGATAAGTTTGTGTATGTACACCATGACCATTGAAGTGTTTCCCTCTTCCATCCTCCATCTCCTTCATTAGGTCCCCTTCTTCACTCAACTAAGGTTTCTCCTCCTTTATCTGGAGTCCCTCCTATATCACATTTTCTCCCTAGCTTCCATATATGAAGAACATCTGACTTTTCACTTTTGCTAAGTGAGATTAGTCAGTCACAAAAGTTCTATCCATTTCCCTGCAAGTAACATAATTTTGTTCTTTATGGCTAAGTAGAATTCCATTGTGCATATATCCCAATTTGGGGAGACCTTGTCTCAAAATAAAATTAAATTTAAAAAAGGGCTGGAGATGGAGCTCAGTAATCCATTCATCTGTTGATGAACATCTCGGCTGGTTCCATAGTTTAGTAAATGTAAAATGTGTAGCTATAAACATAGATATGCATGCATCACTCTGGTAGTTTGGTTTCCATTCTTTTGGGTAGATACCCAGGAGTGGTATAGTTGGGTCACATGGTAAGTTCATTCCCATTCTTCTGAGGAACCATTCAGGAGGCATCACAATACCTGACTTTAAACTATACTACAGTGCCATAGTAATAAAAACAGCATGGTATTGGCACAAAAGCAGACACATAGACCAATGGAGCAGAACAGAAGTCTCAGAAACAAATCCACACACTTGATTTTTACAAAGGGGCCAAAAACCCACACTGGAAAAAAGATAGCTTCTTCAACAAATAGCAAAATTGGTTATCCATATACAGAAAAATGGAAATAAACCCCACTTTCTCATCCTGCATAAGAGTCAATTCAAGATGGATCAAAGACCTGGAAATTAGACCAGAGACCTTGTAGTTACTTGAAAAGGAGAACTGTTTCTTAATTATCCTTTTAAAGCACGTTAGAGCTGCCAGGTGTGGTGGTACATGCCTATGATTCCAGTTACTCAGGAGGCTTAGGCAGGAAGACTAGAAGTTCTAGGCTAGCCTGGGAAATTTAGGGAGACCTTGTCTCAAAACTACCGATTGAACACAGGGACATTCTACCTCCAAGCTACACCCTGAGCCCTTCTTTTATGAAACAGTCTCACTAGGTTACTCAGAGTCTCACTAGGTTGCTGAGGTTGTTCTGGAACTTGCAATCTTCCTGTCTCAGCCTCCCATGTACTGGGATTACATATTCAACTTCAATAATGATCAAGGAGATGAAAAACTAAACACAATGTGGTATTAAATTTAATGTACTTAGCACAGTCCCTCGTATGCAGGTAGTATACATAGATATTAGTAATAAAAACAACACTATCAATTTTTGCCCAAATTAGCTATGGTTTAAAAACATGTATATAATTTTGGCAAGGACCTATGGCCATTTTGGAAAGTTAACTAGAAATATTATCAAGAATCTTAAAATTTTAAATCTTTGACTCAATAATTACATTGACTCATGCAATTATATGACGCCTTTCATGAAATAATTCCATGTAGAAAAAGACAGTGAGTGCCTTTCCCCTCCCTACCCACTCTCTCCTCCGTATCTCCAAAATTATTAAAGGTAATAGAAAACTATTAACAACTCACATTACCTTATAATAGAGAAATGGTAGACTAACGCACATTTATTCAATCTAATATTTAGCAGCCATTAAAAATGATTGTTTAAAAAAAGACTGTTAGGCATGGTGGTACATACCTGTAATTCCAGTACTTTGGATGCTGAGACAAGAGGATTATAGGTTTGAAGCCAGCCTCAGCAACTTAGTGAGTCCCTGTTTAAAAAATAAAAAGAGTTGGGTGTTTCACTCAGAGGTATGCCTCTGGGTTCAATCAACAGTGCCAACCAAGCCGGGCGTGGTGGCACACGCTTGTAATCCCAGCATTCGGGAGGCTGAGACCAGAGGATCCGGGTTCGAGGCCAGTCTCAGCTACCTAGTGAGGCACTCCGCAACTTAGTGAGACTCGGTTTCAAAATAAAGAATAAAAAATAGGGCTGGGGATGTAGCTCGGAGGTAGAATGCCCCTGAGTTCAATCCCCAGTACCGCGGAAAAAAAAAAAAAAAAACAGTGCCAACCAAAAAAAAAAAAAAAAGATGGAAACAATAGATTATAAAAAAAAAAAAAAAGCTAATGGTGGCTTATATTAATAATTTTTTTTCCTTTGTTGTTTTATCTTCCAGTTTTTCTTTATTTTTATAGTTTAAACTTAAACCAATAAACTCAAAGGAGAAAATGCTGCCCTAAATTATTTTTAGTTGTAGTATTTGTTTCAATTACACACACACACACACACAAAATCAAATCACAAGAAGGTCCTCACTTATCAGAAAGCTTAAGATAAAAACAAAGTCATTTCTCCCTCTCTCCCCACCAAGTCTTACTTTGGCCTATTATGTGACAAAGCTTTTCTGTAACATGAATTAGCTCGTCAGTGAATAGGGGCAATAATTTTAGTATAATGTCAAAATCACAATGGTTTGTACATGATTTTTCCCAGCCTATGTTTTTGTACTACCAAATAACAACTGCTGAACCCAAAATAGGTTAATACAGTGGAAGCATCAAGCATCAAGCATCAAAATACAGTGCTGTCTACAATTCTCATTCAACCCATGTTCCTTCTCTTGGCACAGCTTGGCCACATGCTCTTTCCTAGAAATGCTTAATGAGCTCCTTTCCAATCTTTATGTCTTTTACCCTGGCCCCTTAAATGCCATAGCTTCAACCATACTTTTACTTTTTATTTTTTAATCCTAAATTGACTGGAGTATTTCTTTGTGAAAAATATGTTTTTAAATTTTCTAGTATTCTCGTTAATATTTACGTTTTTTAGCATTCAAGTTACATAGCTGTAGTGTTTTGGGTGAGCTGACCCATCAGCTGTGACAATTTTAGTGTTATCAGGAATATATAATATATAAAGTTACTATAAAAGTACATATATTTCAAAACAAAAACTAAGAAAACTATTTGAGAATTCTAGCTTTATGTGAAACTATGTCTTAAAATGAACTGAAACCATTCACTAGCAGAGCATAAATAATATACATGGTCAATTTGCTTCATAAAAGAAAATGTATGATGAGCAAAAAGGGAACCTGATATAATATTTCCTTTTATTAATTTTTTAAGAACAATACTTTAACGAAGTACATGTGTACATAATAAATACACATGTTACATAGTAAATATCACTCAAAATAAATGTATTAAGGCTAAGAAAAACGATAGAGAATATAGTATAGGACTTGAAAAATAAATATACTCTTAAGTTTTTTAGTTGTCTTAGTTCAGATAATTAATACAACCACTAAGAAACCAATTTCTAAAGCCAAAATACTAGCTACCAAAAAAATGTAGATAAATATACTAGACAACTTAGCAATATACAGATCTGTGTTAAGACCTCAATTCTACATTTCAGAAAGAAATAGGATTTCTTCTCACAAAGAGAATTTTAGAAAAGAAGAATTTTAGAAAAGATGAGTTCAAATAAACCCAGAGCCCCTGTCTAGAACTTTGCTGTGTAATTGCCATTAGTGGTATGTTAGGAAGAGGTCTTGAGATTTAAAGGCACTATTTTTTTTTCCATAGCAGTACAGGTAATTTATCTCCCAAGGTGTTTTAACAGAGATGTGAACATGTACATATTATGTTCAATATTGTAATGATATTCTACTCTAGGACAAAAAATAAAATTACATACTATAATTCTCTATTTCCAAAAAGGCCCGAAGATAACTTTTGCTAAGTTGATAGTAACACTGGTCTGAGAGGAATTCTTTGAAGAGAATAAACAAGACGGGAAACTAAGCCACAGAATTTTCAGTATTATCTAAAACATGCTGCAATACGGAGAATTAGACCGACAGCTTTTTGCCCAAAATAAGAAACCTACTAAACATAAATAAAACTTAGGTTCAACCACACACACTTGTTGACTTATTTTCCCACATTTTTAACTGATTATAGTGAGACTAAACAAAAATTTGTTCTTTATAGTTTTCCCATATGTTGTTTACCCTTGTTTTTTGTTTAAACATCATACAAAGATGAATTATACAGAACACATTCTGAAACTTGTTCCCCCCCCCCACCAAATTCATTAACATTATTGCAGTAGTAATTCACTTTTACAATTGCTTTGTCTCTCTTAGGCTGAGGACTAAACTGAGAACCTCACACATGCGAGGCAAGCACTTTACCACTGAGCTACAGTATACCTTCAGCCCCTACAACAAGTTCTCATACTCCTAGGAGATATTTATTTATGTTTGGTGCTATTACAGGTAGTACTGTTATGGATATTCTTGTTCATATCACCTGGAATACAAGTGCTAAGATTACATCCAAATATAGAATATAGATCAAAGATTAGAATTATTGGGTCAAACAGTATTCTTCTCTTCAACTTTAATTGATAAAGACAGAACATAATCAGTTCAGTGGTAGATTACAAGAATAGTTAAATCAATTTACACTGATCACAAATGTATACATATTTCAAGCCAGGCATGGTGGCGCACGCTTGTAATCCCAGCATTTGGGGGGCTGAGACCTGAGGATCTGGGTTCTCGGCCAGCCTCAGCTACTTAGTGAGGCACTCCGCAACTTAGGGAGACCTGGTTTCAAAATAAAGAAAAAAAAAAAATAGGGCTGGAGGTATGACCCGAAGGTAGAACGCCCCTGAGTTCAATTCCCAGTACTGCAAAAAAAAAAAAAAAAAAAGAAATGTATACATATTTCAGATGTCCCATGTACTCACCAAAATTAGTTTGTTAATCTAGCAACTGTGTATTTCCTGGTGATTTTAATTTGCACTTTCCAGAGCAGTAATGGGGTTGAATATCTTTTCATTCATGCATACATATACATATATATCATTTAGTTTCTTCTTCTATGAAGTGTCTATTAAAATCTGTGCCCATTCTCCTACAGAATTGTCTTTTTAAAAAATTATTTGTAGCCAGGCATGATGATGCATGCTTGTAAACCCAGTACTTGGGAGGCTGAGACTAGATGTAGCTCAGGGGTTGAAGGCCCTTGGATTCAATCCCCAGTACCTCCCTCCACAGACAAAAAGTTTGTAAGCCAGGGCAGTGGCAAATGCCTGCCACCTCAGTATTTGGGAGGATGAGACAGGAAGATTGTAGGTTGAGGCCAGCCTCAGCAACTTAGCCAGACCTTGTTTCAAAATAAAAAGGGCTGGGGTGTAGCTCAGAGGAAGAATTAATCTTTATGTCATACAAGTATCTTTTCCCAGTAAATGGCTTATCTTTTCAGTCTCATTATTGAAATAATGTTATTGAAATAAAGTTGTCTTTTACCGAAATATTTAACTTTCATATGGTAGACATTAACACTTTATGTCCACAAGTTTTTGTCTTTCACTTTTAAGTCTTTAATTCACTAAAAATGCATGTATTTTTATTCAATTTATTTTTTGTGGTGCACCATTTATTAAACCTGATGAGATAACTAATCTAGCATTAGTCCTTCGTGTCTATGCACATTCTCCCCTATATGCCAAATGGCAAAGCTTTTACCTGGGCCATTTCTCAGTTTTTTGTTTTCCAAAAACAGTGTTAAAGGATGACCTGGCATTTCCTCCCAAAAAAAGAGCAGGCCAATCTGTCAACATTTTTTATTTCAATCATGACTTAGAAGTTTTCTTAATTTCCATGTTATTTTTCTTTAAAAAATTTTGGTTGTTGTTACTCATCTTTAACTTAACTGAATTGGTATTGTAATGATCAACAAAATATCAAATCTCTGAAATTTGTCTAATGGTCTAGTATGAGCTTGACCTTCATAATTCTACTGATTAAATGAAATGTACATTCATTGGATCAAGCTTATTAAATTTCAACAAGCAATGTTGCAATCAAGCACTATTTACATTTTCTATATTCCTACTGATTTTGGGGGGGAATGAATGGTCTGTTTGCTTTTATCTAATATTATAATCTTTCACTATATTGGTAAAATCTGTCAATTTTCTCTTGTAGATCTATTTTTGCTTTATTTCATGGATATGGATATTAGTTGCATACAAATTTAAATCTTTTAGCTAGGCATGACTGTATCCCCAGCAATTCAAGAGGCTGAGGCAAGAGGATTACAAGTTTAAGGCCAGCTTGAGCAATTCAGCAAGACTCTGTCTCAAAATAAAAAGAGGTGGGAGCATAGCTCAGTGGTAGAGCATCCCTGGGTCAATTTTTACTAATTTACCCATATAATTACCACTCTTCTTGATCATCATTCCTTCTTGTATCTTAAATTTTCTACCTATGATCATTTTCCTTCTAGTTAAAAGTGGTCTGGGATTTTATTTGTCTGAGCATATCTTTATTTTTCCCTTGTTAAAAGATGAGGTTGCTAACTATAACATTCTAGATTGCTATTTCAGTTCAGTATATGATTTCATGGTTTTCTACTTTAATTATTGTTATTAAAACTTAATACTCCCATGAAAGCAATGTTTTCTCAAAATATTCCTTTTAATAATCTCTTTTGTATTTTCCATTTTCTTGCCTATGTTACATTCTGGATTTCTTCAGATTTACCTTTCAGAACACATATATTTTTTTTCCCCCAACAGAGTCTATTTGTTGAATACCTATCCACTGAATTTAATTTCAATGACTTTCTTTTTTTTTTTTTTTTTTTGCGGTACTGGGGATTGAACTCAGGGGCATTCTACCTCTGAGCTACACCCCCAGCCCTATTTTTTATTCTTTATTTTGAAACCGAGTCTCACTAAGTTGTGGAGTGCCTCACTAGGTAGCTGAGGCTGGCCGCGAACCCGGATCCTCTGGTCTCAGATTCCCGAATGCTGGGATTACAAGTGTGCACCACCACGCCCGGCTCAATGACTACTTTCATTTCTAGAACTTCTGATTCTTTTTCAGAATGTTTATTTTCTTATTTTTAAGCCTCTTACTGAATATATTAAGTGTATTTTATGTTTTACATCTGATCATTTCAAAATATGAACTCTTGGAAGGTCTGATTCCATGTATTCTCTTATATTGTGCCTGTTTCTTTGGATGGTTGTTAATTTTTATTATAAGTTATTAATCACCATTATAACTTTACCAATGGGTCCCTTGGGAGTAGTAACAGTTCAGGAGCATTGTAAATTCTTGAGTTTTTTGTGTGGATTTATGTGCAAATCAGTGTGAGGGTTAATTTGTGGTAGAAATATTTTCAGTGGGATTTTATCTATCTGCAGCAGTACTTTAGAAATACATGAAGGGAAAGCATTTCCAGATTATGAAACACTTAGAAGGTTCAGCCCTATGGTGCTCCAAATTAGTACAGAAAGTTATTCCTGCAAGATGCTCCACCTTGACTGAATCTGGGCTTTCTTCCTTACCCTTGAGCCTCCCCGAAAGCCATGAAAATAGAAGCTCACCTGATTTGGCAAATACCCTCAAGGCAATAGCTAGTTTCAGAACTCAGCTGATCTCAATGAGTTTCCAATTATTGTTTGGCCTAAGTAATCCTTACTTTTGTGCCAGAGCATTGATGTATTTAAGATTATTTTATCCAGCGTTTTTAGGGTGTTTTCAGCAGAAAGCTGGTTCAGGTACTTAGTTATCATGCTGCTGGAAACAGATGTTTACATTATTTTCTCACAGCAACGTCAGTAAAATACATTATGCTTTATTTTGGCTCATCAATTCTTAAGGGTTTTGTTTTTGTTTTTTGCCTCAGCACACTGGATAAATGTGACATACTCCCACTAGTATGAGTTGCTCATTATGACAGTAATTCCCTACTAGAAGTAAATAGAGGATACATCTCTGGAGGTCAAAGGTAAATATCAAAACTGTATGTATATTTTTAACAAAGGATCTCGTCTCACATCTTTTAACAATCATAATCTTTAAATATGAGAAACATAATTTAACCTGTTAACTATTATTCAGGTTTGTTATTATAAAAGTCTAACCTGTGCATGGTGGCGTACGCTTATAATCCTAGGACTTTGGGAGGCTAAGACGGGGTTTGCAGGTTTGGGGCCAGCCTCAGTACCTTAGTGAGACAATTTGCAACTTAGTGAGACCCTATTTCAAAATAAAATAAGAAAATAGGGCTGGAGGTGTAGCTTGGAGGTAGAATGCCCCTGGGTTCCATCCCCAGTGCCACTAAATAAACAAACAAACAAATAAATAAATGTCTTACTAAAGTATAATGCTTACAGAGACTGCTCAAGTACATGGGACTATTGCCACTTTATCAGTGTTTTTTTCTTTTTTTTTTTTTGCTGTACTGGAGATGGAACCCAGGGGTATTCTACCTCCAAGCTACACTCCCAGCCCTATTTTTTATTCTTTATTTTGAAACAGGGTCTCACTAAGTTGCAGAGGGTCTCACTAAGTAGCTGAGGCTGGCTATCAACCCAGATCCTCAGCTCAGGTGTCAGCCTCCCAAGTACTGGGATTATAAGCCTGTACCACCAAGCCTCGCTTATCAGTGTTTCTTAAATCAGCCTGTTCCATGGATACATTCTAGAGGCTACAAGTGTTGCAAATTTTCATTTTGTGCTTTCATTTCAGTAATAGTATGAAAAATGTATTTTACCTTTTTCAATGAGAAAAGTGACATTTTTAATGAAAAGTACTTCAGAAACTACTTAAGTTGATCATTTTCAAAATAAGATCTAATTTGTTAAAACGGGATCCATACATAGTTCAAGTGTTAGAAATGCTCCACACTAAATGGTCTCTTACAATGCTATGTTTGAGTTACTGGATTAATATTCTTAGTTCTGTAGAATGGGTCTCGCTTCTTTTTCTTTTTTGGTACAGAGGATTGAACCTAAGGGCATTCTACCTCTGAGCTATACCGCTGGCCCTACTTTACTTTTTGTTTTGAAACAGGGTCTCACTGAATTGCTAACAGCCTCATTAATTGCTGAGGCTGGCTTCAAACATGTGATCCTCCTGTCTCAGCCTCCCAAGTACTGGGATTATAGGTGTGCACCACCAGCCCTGGCTAGGGTTTTCCTCTTGACCCATGATATCTGCTGGCAAGAAAGACCACTGAAATTAAGACTTCCCAGAATAGAAATGCATTAGCTGTTTCATCAGGTTTTTTTTGTTTTGTTTTTTTTTATGATGTGACTTTTACTTCCTTATTCTACTTATTCTCAGACATTTATACCTATAATTTGCCAACCAGGCAACATGATTGAACCCTTTTTCAAATCTTTTTAGTTTAAATAATCTAAAAGAACTTAAAATTTAGAAATTTTAGTATTTTGTTATTAATGGTCCCCAAAAAGTCTAAATTCATTGAATAGCTATGCTTGATGCCAACATTCTAACAACCAAAATAATTCATAAAAAATTAAGAAAATAAACTGGGCATAGTGGCACATGCCTGTAATCCCAGTACTTGGGAGGTGAGACAGGAGGATCACAGGTTCAAGGACAGCCTGAGCAAGTAATGAGACTCTTGTCAACCTAGCAGGACCCTGTTTCCAAATAAGAATAAAATCAAGCTGGAGGTGTAGCTGGAAGGTAGAATGCCTCTGGGTTCAATTGCCAGTACCACAAGAAGGGAAGGGAACGGAAGGGAATAACTACACTATCTTTGATTTTTTTAAAATGTTGGACTCTCACTACTAATGCCATTCTCAGTAACAAAAAGAAAAGATACAGCAACAAATGTAATAGTATGAACAGAACAGGAATATAAATATTTACATACATAGTTATACTCATTTTCATCCAACTAATTTGGAATCTACTACTTCAGAATCCCAACAAAATTAAAATACTAATAATTTCCTGTTTACTTTCAAGACATTACCTATATCATGAATTTCAAAACAGTATCTAAGTACATTTATTTATTTATTTATTTGAACCCAGTATGAATTTATATGAACCCAGTTATTCATACCCATAGTATGAATTCCACATACTATGCACATACTCTACTACTGAGCTACATCTTCATACTTTTACATTTTATAAAATTTAAAGTCAAACATGGTAGCCGGTCGTGGTGGTGCATGCTTGTAGTCTCAGCATTCGGGAGGCTGAGACCGGAGGATCCGGGTTCCCGGCCGGCCTCAGCTATCTAGTGAGGCACTCCGCAACTTAGTGAGACCTTGTTTCAAAATAAAAGAATAAAAAATAGAGCTGGGGGTGTAGCTCGGAGGTAGAATGCCCCTGGGTTCAATCCCCAGTACTGCAAAAAAAAAAAAAATATATGGTGGTACACACCAGTAATCCCAGTACTTGGGAGGCAGAGATAGGAGGATCATAGATTCTGTGGAAAGTTGCCACATAGAGTTGATTTTTTGTTTTATTTTGTTTTAGTGTTTTCTGCTTTTAGTATGAGTCGGCAAAAAGTACCCCACACATACACACACTCAATTTTATTTCCTTTTTTGTCCTCTTTTTTTGTTGTTGTTGTTTTTTGGCAGTACTGGGGATGGAACCCAGGGGCATTCTACTTCCAAGCTACACTCCCAGCCCTATTTTTTATTCTTTATTTTGAAACAGGGTCTTACTAAGTTTCAGGGGTCCTCATTAAGTAGCTGAGGCTGGCCACGGGATCCTCGGGTCTCAGCCTCCCAAGTACTGGGATTACAAACCTGCCGCACCATGCTCGCCTTCTTTTTTGTCCTCATTTGAAAAGCTATTTCTTCATGAGACAAATCTTTGATCCTTTTGTATTCTGCCGCTACTTCTTGACTAGAAAATGCACACCATTTTTTGTTTGTTTGTTTGTTTAGAGACAATGGATCACATGCTGTGTCACCTAAATCTGACCGAGAGGCAGTTTTATTCCTAAGAGACCATAATGCTTCAGTTGTCCTGGATACATGACATCATGTACCATAATAATCAAATATACTTTCTTTGGGGGTTTTTTGGTAGAATGTTTGGGATTTGAATGAACCATGTAATCTTAATTTTGGGTTTTATGAGATAGGCACTATTTATAGTGGAGAATTTTAATGAAAACAAAGAATGTGTTGTTAAATCAATAGAAAAAGTTGGGAGTTCTTATACGTCGTATTTTTCTTACCCAAGGAAAATACCCAAGGGTTACCAAGGTTTTCAGATGATAGAATATCTTTAAAGCTCTACTGTTAGGTTTGTTACACAATTTAACAGACTTACAAGAAGTGTGTGTTCCGTAAATGTTAGATTTTGTTTGTGTTACCAATTTGATAAATTAACAACCTTGTAGAATGTAAATCTGGTAAATGTCCCTTTCCAACTTAATCCATTAAGGGATCTTTAAGGTCAAAACCTTTAATATGGTATACAAGACCCTGCATGATTTAGCTAGACACTGTCTACCAGAGGTTCCTAAATTTACTTGGCTTACTGCTTCCTCTTCAGAAAACAAACAAACAAAAAAACGTAGCATCCCTGTAAAACTACCTTGTTTAAGTGAATAAAGATGTGGTGACAAATTCGCATTGCATTCTTCTATTATCTACAGTTTGTTCCAGCACTCCCTAAGGGGCCACATCTTTTGGTGTTCTCTAGAGTCTCTACAGAAAGCCATGCTTTCTCTTCCCTCAGAGCCTTTACAAAGGCTACTTCCTCTGCTTGACTCTTCATTCCACCTAACCCTGGCTAACTGCTATCTAACATTCACATCTAAGCTTCAAAATCTTAACGGAAAGATTCTCTTACATCTCAGACTAGGCCGGGCCCCCAGTTCTATTCTCCCATATAGTACCATGTATTTTTAGTAACATTTACACCTGAAATGGTATATTACATGTCTTTCCTGACAGACTGAAAGCTTCATAAGGGCAGAGTTGTCTTGTTTACTGCTCAAATATTTGTTGTCTGACAGATCCTGGTTCTAGCTCTGCTGCTACATAATTGTGATGTCTGTAAAATGAGATTAAACTTTACTACAATAATCTAAATGCTAAGCAAAACTGAAATTCAAATATTACTAGCTTCCCTATAAATACATACAAATCTTCACTTACAACATGTACAATTTCTATGTATGTGCATATATTACACACAGAATAAAAAATACTCATTGAATGCTTACTGATAACAGGTATCATTAGTATTACCACTTAATCTTCCTAACAACCCTACCAGGAGCTATTATTAGGGACCACTTTCCATGTGGAAATAGATACAGGGAGATTATTAAGTGGTATGTCCCAGACTAAAAGTATGGCTCCAGAGCTCAAACTCTTCATTATTGCATTAGGTGGCATCCTGCCTAGATTGTTTCTTAAGTAGAAAAGGCTGAAAAGAGTACATATAGCCGGGTATGGTGGCGCACGCTTGTAATCCCAGTACTAGGGAGGCTGAGACAGGGAGGATTGCAGGTTCGTGGCCAGCCTCAGCTACTTAGCAAGGTCCTCTGCAACTCAGTGAGATCCTGTTTCAAATAAAGAATAAAAATAGGGCTGGGGGTGTAGCTCGGAGTTAGGATGCCCCTGGGGTCAGTCTCCAGTACCACAAAAAATAAAAACTGAGTATATACCTTTAATCATCAATATAACTCAGTCAGTAATATACTCAAGCAGTTCCTACTCCCTCCATGTTCTTACAGTACCCTTGAAACTACGTCTCATGCTCCAATTATTTATTTGCATGCAATTCCTAACATACTATAAGCATTTGGTATTTGTTATTTTACCTTGGCCAAGCAAAGTGAAGCATTCCTGCATTCACAGTACTTGAAAGGCTGAGACAGGAGGGGATCACAGGTTCAAGGCAAGCATACAGTAATTTAGCAAGACCTTGTTTTCAAAGTAAGAAATAAAATAGAGCTGGGGGTAGAACTCCTGGGTTCAATCCCTACGACCTCCTATGCATACAAGTTCTATCCATCTAATGTGTATAGAAATATGTGTATATATATATATATACATATATATATATATATACATACATGCCTTGTACAAATTATTTAATCTTCTTGTTCTTCTAAACATTAAGAGAATTTTCCATTAAGCTTTCTGATTACTTAATTCCCATCTCTAAATTATTAAATTATTAACCCTAGCCGGGTGTATGGCACATACCTGTAATCCCAGTACTTGGGAGGCTGAGACAGGAGGATCACAGGTTCGAGGACAGTCTCAGCAAGTAGTGAGACTCACATTGACCTAGTGAGACCCTGTTTCAAAATAAAAATAAAATAGGGCTAGGGGGTAGCTCAGCGGTAGAATGTCCCTGGTTTCAATCTTCAGTACCACTGAAAGTGTTTTTTTGTTTGTTTGTTTGAGATGGGGGTCTCACTATACTGCTCAGGCAGGCCTGAATTCCTAGGCTCAAGAGACCCTCTAGCCTCAGCCTCAGTTTCCTAAGTAACTGAAGGTATAGACGGAATACATGGCCATGTACAACTTAAGTAATTATCTTTATTTTTTATTTATTATACATGCATGGGGTGGGGGTACTGGGGATTGAACCCAAGATATTCCTCCAGCCCTTTTTAATTTTTATATTGAAATAGGGTCCTGCCAGGTTGCTAAGACCCTAAGTTTCTGAGGCTGGTTTCAAACTTGCAATCCTCCTTTCTTAGCCTCTCAAGCACTGGGTTTACAGGCATAAGCCACCACACCCAGCTTAAATGATTACCTTTAAGAAAAATCAACAGTAATTTTTTTATTCTTTGTGAATCATCATATAAAAACAGTAAGAATAAAACCAAAAACTCATGGGTAACATTTACAACAAAACTACTTGATAAAGTCTCACCACAAAAAACAGGGAGTGAAACAACAGTAATAGAGAAGCAATGAGGTAATTAAAGGAGTTGAGAACAGAAATACAAAACAAGCAGCAGGTATTCACTGGAAAGCTCTGAGAGAGACAATCTGCGAACAGAAGCTAAACTTACTCAAACAGTGGGTAAGGGACAGAGGTCCACAATAAGGCCTGTGCGGTTGAGGTAGTATAGTCTGTTTCAATTCTTGAAACTGACCCTTGAGACTCTAGGACAGAGCTCCACAATTTGAAAAAAGTGCTAGAAATGGAAACAAAATTAAGAATAAGAACAAACAAGGGAAGCAAGGGTCCAGATGGAGGTGCCAAGGTGGAAGGGAGCCAAGAAATCAGAAAGCCATCTACCCTAACTTTTTAATGATGCACAAAAACAGAATAGAACTCTGTGAGGTCAGAACTATTTGAACCAAGCCTCCTCCTAGAATTTTAGAAAAACTAATTTCCTATATAAAAATGAACAAAGTACTGAGATTGGATCACATATGTTTACAATTTATTTTTTTTTCTTGGTACTAGGGATGGAATCCAAGGGCATTCTACCTCCAAGCTACATCCCCAGCCTTAATTTTTATTCTTTATTTTGAAACAGGGTCTCGCTAAATTGCGGAGGGCCTCACTAAGTAGCTGAGGCTGGCCGTGAACCTGGATCCTCCTGTTTCAACCTCCCAAATATTGGGATTACAAGCATGAGCCACCACGCCCGGCTGGTTACAATTTTTTTTAAAAAGGCAATAAAATAACCCTGGACAACAAAAGCATGCCTGAAAGAGATGCTCAAAAAGATAATAATAAATCTCTATCTCAAAATGAACTTCAAAAAATTATTTAAGGTATGAAAGAAAAATATGTATCAGATATTAGAAAAGCTCAAAAAATTGAAATAAAAAGAAAAATATCATTCTAGAACTGAAGATTTAAGGGAAATAAACATATCAGATAAAGACTTAAGAGAAACACAAGGTAAAAAGAAAATTCAATAATCAAAAAAAACCAAAAAACAGAAAGCTGAGTAGGTACATCTGAAGTTAGAGGCCCAGCCTGAGCAACTTGGTAAGACCCTGTCTCAAAATAAAAAACAGCCGGACACAGTGATGCATGGCTTGTAATGCCAGTAACCCGGAAGCTAAAACAAAAGGATCACAGGTTCCAGATCAGCACACAGTAATTTAGTGAAATTCTGTTTCAAAATAAAAAAGAAAAAGGGGCTGGAGAGAAATGAAGTAGAATGTTCCTGGGTTCAATCCTTAATACCACAAAATAAATAAATAATAAATAAATAAATGCATAACAACAACAACAAAAAACCAATAATAAGGCCTAGGGATGTAGCTCTGTGGTATAGCATCTCTGGGTTTTACTTTCAGTATAGTCGGGAAAAAAAAAAAGGTGGAGAAGGGCACTTGCCTAACATTTGTGTTTGATCCTAAAACAGAAGAGGAAGAGGAAGAGGAAGAGGAAGGGAAGGGAAGGGAAGGGAGGAAGGGTGATGGAAGGTTGGGAACAGAAAAGGGAAGTTATAAGAGCATGAGCAAGCAAGCAGAATTAACTATAGTGTCTAGGAATATATACTCGGGTAACAAGGCCAGAAACTTATTTTTTTAAAGCCAGTATAGTGTGGTTTATTTGTTGTTCTGTTTGAACAGTGTTGGGCATCAAACTCAGGGCCTCACACATGCTAGGCAAATGCTCTACCACTGAGATACAACCCCTGCCAGGGTCACTTTTTGAAGGAAGGAAATTATGATTGGGGTAAAGCACTTGGTGGCTGGCAATGTCTATTACTTACCCTGAAAGATGATTACATGGGTGCTGGCCTTATAATAATTAAGCTACATATTTTTTTGTGGTTTTCTGCATGTACATTTCATTTTACAATAAAAATAACAAAAACCTTTTGGAATAATCTATAAAACAGCTTAATAAAATTATAAGGCAAAGCAAGAGACCAATTTCCCCACAATATTTCATCCTGATGTATAGTACCCACCTGTTCCATTTCCCACATGTAACACATGCTTAAAAAGTGTCTGACAACTTATTCTTAGAATAATTGCAACTAATACTTAAAATGTGCAAAACATTCTTTTCAGTTAAGAAATATTCTAAACCTGCCAAGAAAATTCATCTTTGTGACACAAACATGGTAGTCTCATAAATAAATTTAACATGCATCGATCCAGTTAATATTATGTATTTACAATATATTTGAAATGATAGTTACACAGATAACTGCAACAGGAAGCTGTAGATAGTAAATGCTTTGACAAAATTGCAAAGTACTATGGATTCGAAGAAGAAAGGCCATCTAGCCTGCTCTATTGCATTAGCATTGTAACTTTTCATATTCCTTCCTCAAATTCATCCTCCCCAATAGTGGTGGAATCATCTTTCAAAGACCAAAATCCCCTTGAAAAAACATTTGAAAAGCCAGTCATGGTGGCATATGTCTGTAATTCCAGTACTTGGGAGGCTGAGACAGGAACATCACAGGATCGAGGCCTCTTAGTGAGATCCTGTTTCAAAATAAAAAATAAAACAGGGCTGGGGTCTGTAACACCTCAGAGGTAGAACACCACTAAATTCAATCCCCAGTACTACAAAAAAAAAAAAAAAAAAAATTTAAAAGCCAGGCATGGTGATGTGTGCCTGTAATCCGAGTACTAGGGAGGCTGAGATAGAAGAATCACAGTTCCAGGCCAGCCTCAGCAACTTAGTTTCAAAATAAAAAATAAAAGGGACTGGAGGTATACCTCAGTGGGAGAATGCCTTTGGGTTCAATCTTCAGTACCAAAACAAGCGAAGAAATAAATAAACACTTTACAAAGTACAGTACAAAGCAGGCAATTCAAATATCTACAAGGGGCCATGAAGGCAAAGAATGGATAAAGCTGGGCTAGTATAAGACATGGAGAATGGTGGGAATGCCTTTCCTAAAAAGACAGCAGCTGCTTATAAGCTTTTGCCAATGACTACAGGAAGCTACAATACCCATACCGCTACAATATCCAAATTTTAAAATTCTTTTTATTATAATTATTCAGTCATATTTATTGCATAGTGAGTTTCACTGTGACATTTCTATACATGCATTTATCAAGTTTTGGTTCTATCTACCCTCCCTTTCTCTCCCCTCTCTCACTCTACATACTCAATTTTTCAAGAGACAACAAAACTATTTTTGTGTGAAATGCACTAGTATTTAAATATTAACATAAAATGCAAAATTGGGGGGAAATATTACATGCCAAACAAAATACAGTTGTAGGTAAAGTCTGTAAACTGCCTTGTAATAAGGGTTCTGATATGAATATTCCAATAGCCATTCCCTAGATGTTCTAAGAATTGAGTAATAGTGGTCTTCTCAATTCAAAGGAAAAGCAAACAAGTTTTTCTCCTATAAAGTTTTATTAAAACTTTAACACCTAATACCATTAGTCTACTAGCAATAGCCATCAGACAACAAATGATAAGAAAATACAGAAAAGGTATATAATAGTCACTTCAACAAGAGCTTAACTATTTGGGGATATGACTGTTTTCATAAATAGTTGTCCTCACAGTTATCACTTAATAATGCATGTATGTTATGTGGTCAAATTTTCTATCCCTAAAGTTCTTCCTGGATCATATGATGAAATGTATATATACATATATATATATGTAAACAATATATATTATACACACACACACACACACACACACATATATGTTTGACTCTGTTTCAAAATAAATAAAAAGGACTGGGGGGTATAGCTCAGAGGTAGAATACCTCTGGGTTCCATCCCCAGTAACACACACACACACACACAAACTCAAAAAAATATATAAGTTTATCAATTTCCTTAATTCTCTACCTCTAAGGTTACATATAAAACTATAAATAACCACATTAATCCTCTATCACTGTAAAATCTAGTACTGTCTGCTCAAGTGGGTTACAAAATTTAAAGTATATTAATACATCTTAGAATTTCAGTAAGAGCTCTAAGAGTACTTTGTGGTCAACCTAATTTACTAGGGGAAAAAAATAACTGAATACTCATTCAACAAGTCTTCAATCAAATTTTATTATCCAATTAAATTGATATTGTTCTATTAGCAGCATTGCCAATGTTAGAACAGGATCACTCTTATTACGTATAAAGTAATTTCTCTCCAAAAAAGTTTTATCATTATTTTAAAAACTTCAGTATTTCTATTCTCAACCACATTTTCTTTTCCATAAGTAAATAATCATGGCTTATGTATAAAGAAAAAACCCCAGAGTCTCTGTTCTTTTCCCAAAATATTCTCCCCAGTACATCTTCCAAACCACTTCTCAAAAAAAGGGGGCTTCTGAGTAGAAAAGTACCAAATACCTACGAAAATGTTATCAATGAGGCAATAACTTTCGTATAATGCCCACAAACTTTTAAAAGATACAAATATAGCTAAAGATAATTAAACTATCCTGGAACAACAGTAACACATCCAATTGGGAAAAAATCAAAGTAATTTTCCATTATCTGTGTTGATAACAAAAGGAGGGCTATTTGTATGGTACAAATATAAAATCCTTCTGATTGTATCATATTTTCAAAAATGGCTACTTAGGTAATGATATATAGCATTATGGGGCTTCGGTAACTTTATGTTTACAAATGTCGATGATATGAAGACCTATGGTGAAAAGATAAATACTATTGTATGTTTAAATCAGGCAGACACTAAAAAAGTAGAAATGGTATCTTTCTTACTCACCACTCTATTCTTAGCACCTAAATACAGTACTCAATAAATATCTGTCCAAGTTTAAATATTTTTTAAGAAAAAGAAAATTAGGCTGAGGGAAATTAAAAAATATATGAGTCAAGGTCAAGGACATGGTGGCACAGACCTGTAATCCCAGTATTTGGGAAGCCAAGAAAAAATCGTAAGTTCGAAGTCAGCTACAGCAACTTAGCAAGGCCCTGTTTCAAAATTTTCAAAAAGGGCTGGAGGTATAGCTTGGAGAAAAAATGTCCCGGGTTCAATCCCCAGTATCGCAAAAAACGGGGGGCATGGGGAAGTCAGTGTGATGGCACATACCTGTAATCCTATACTAGGAGGCTGAGGGCTAAGATTCCAGGTTTGAGGCCAACCTCAACAACTTAGTGAAAGGTTCAGCAATGCAATAAGACCCTGTTTTAAAAATAAAATGGAGCCGGGCGTGGTAGCGCACGCTTGTAATCCCAGCATTCGGGAGGCTGAGACCGGAGGATCCGGGTTCGCGGCCAGCCTCAGCTACCTAGTGAGGCCCTCCGCAACTTAGTGAGACTCGGTTTCAAAATAAAGAATAAAAAATAGGGCTGGGGGTATAGCTTGGAGGTAGAATGCCCCTGAGTTCAATCCCCAGTACCACAAAAAAAAAAAAA
>PVLC010010352.1:0-50675 GCA_004027655.1 Graphiurus murinus | reverse complement strand
TTTTAAAAGCAAAATAAAGAAGAACATAACAAGACAAATAGAGAAAGTGAACAGTGCCAATAACTGGTTCTGAAAAAAAGAGAACAGATTTGATAAAGCTATAGCTAGAATGATCAAGGAAAAAAGATTTTAAAAATCAATAATATCCATACATGGTTACTACTGCTACAGATCTTAAAACTTTAAAATGGTAATGACAGAATAATGAGGCAAAATATAGGCCAAAACATTTTTCAACTTAGATGAAGTATACAAATTCACTGAAAAATGAAATCCCAAAATTGACAAAGATCAAACAAACTATATTCCTGTATCTACTCAAGAAATTGACTCACTGTTTTTCTACCAAAAAAAAAAATTATGGGGCTTGGTTTTACAGATAAATTCTATTAAGTATTTATTAAAGAAAAATAACATCAATCTTATGAATAACCCTTGAACAATAAAGAATCGGATCACTTCCCCAAATTCACATAAAAATATGACATAAACCAAAAAATATACAAGGGTGTAAAACACAAACTAATATTTCACATGTACATAATCATGAAATTCCTTAACAAATATTGTCAAATAGAATACAAGATATAGAAAAAGGAAGATCTATGATTGAATAGAGTTTATCCCAGGAATGTAGTACTGGTGTACTAGTCAAAATTAGATAATAAACTTGCCACCTTTACACACTAAAGAGAAAAAAAACATCTTTTCATTTTCAAAGATGCGGAAAAACAAATTGGCAAAGTTCAGTATCCAGTTTGATAGAAACATTGAGTTATTGAATAAAAGCAAACTTTGTCTCTTGGATTCAGATTGTGAATTATTGTATAGTTTCCTTACAAATATGTAAATAAAACGAAAGAATGGTCCTTTCTGTTCAGCAATGACTAGTGGTCTTAAACATTGCAAAAAAGTCAGGTAAAATAAAATCAATGACAAAAGTAACAAAAAAGAAGTAAAATTGTTTCGATTTTACATTATGGATTACCTAAACAATCTTTAAAACAACTAGCAGAACAAATGAATTGGCAAACTCTCAGAGTATAAGTTCAATATAAAATCATTTAAAATTTTATATACTAGAAGTAAAAGGATGAGAAATTTAAATTCTATTCATGTATAACAAAAACCAAAAAATAATTCCAAATAAACTTTAAAAAAGAAATGTGAGCTGTCTATGTTGAAAATTACAGAATACAGCTGCAAGAAATCAAAGAAGACAAAGAGAAAGGTATGGCATGTTTTCAGATTGTTTATATATTGATTCTTTCTAAATTGTTTTACAACCAACACAATCCAAACCAATATCCCAGAAAGATATTCTTGTGGAATTAACAAATTATATTTGAATTTTGTAATTGGCAAATTTTAACCTTACATTGCCAGCTCACAACAGTAGGAGTGAAGCAAATCCTTTTTCTGCTCCTTTAACTCAGTTTTTTGTTGTTGGTTTTTGTTTGTTTTTTTCGGTACTGGGGATTGAACTCAGGGGCATTCTACCTCTGAGCTACACCTCAGTCCTAGTTTCTATTCTTTATTTTGAAACAGGGTCTCACTAAGTTGTGGAGTGCCTCACTAAGTAGCTGAGGCTGGCCACAAACCTGGATCCTCCAGTCTTAGCCTCCCAAGTACTGTGATTACAAGGGTGCGTCACCATGCCCGGATTAACTCAGTTTTTAAAATAACCTACACAGGAGGAAATATTTGGAAAACTAACAAAGTGAGGCTTGAAATGTTTGATTTCAAGATAATAAAAATCCAGAATAGTCAAAACAATGTGATTTGGGTGAAATACATCCATACATATTTTGACAAAGGTCCCAATGCAATTCAAAGGCAAAAAGAAAGTCTTTAGAACAGTTGGCATTGGAACTGTTGTATATGATATGAAACAAAATAAAATTCAACCGTTTCCTGACATTGTAAACAAAATTTAACCAGTGATGGATTGTATAGAAAACCTAAAAGTATAAAAATATGAAAGATAATATTTTTGCAACCTGTGAATAACCAAATATTTATTTTATAATAAATATTCATCTCATATATTCAAATGACTATTAAGCAAATATTATCTTAAAAATTAAGAGTCAGAAAATATCAACCACAGAAATTAACGACTAAGAAGGTTTTCAAAATTAAAGACTTCTTCAAAAAACGATATTGAAGAGAGATACCAAGTGCTGTGTGCAAGCGTGATTGTATCACTCTAAACCTTACTATGATGTGTAATTATAATACACCAATAAAAGTATAAAAGCATACCACTGAGAAAATGAAAGGTCAGCACAAAATTAGTATATTTATATTATGTATATCTGATATATTCCAGGACACATCTACTATAATAACTAAAACAGAGTGCTGTGTTCAAGTGAGAATAAGATTGATTCAACTGGTGTGTTTCCAGAGGTAAACATATCAAGTGTTATATTCCTATCACTCTTTACCTCAGTATGATGTATTATAATGCACTAATAAAAGTATTTAAACTGAAAGAGGCAACTGGGACTTACAAAAGCTGTTTGAGAGTTTATTCATAATTAAATATTCTGTTAGTGCATGACTTTCCATTCTACTTCCAGCTACACAAGAGAACTGAAAATATGTCAACGCCAAGCCTTGTTTGTGACTGCTTTATTTTCAGTAGCTCAAAACTTAAAAACCAATATCTATCTCACATGTATCTATAGAGTAGAGTACCAAGCTCAAACCAGAATGGACTACCAAAACACACAACAGTGAGTAAATATGAAAATCTTTATGTCTGGTGGAAGAAGGGAGACACAGAAGAATACTTACTCAGCCTATGTGAGTGACTACTGTAAAATTCTGTGTGAAGCAAAGTAATCTGAATTGACAAATAGCTAGCTAGTGGGATTTTTTGCAGGGAATGCAGAGAGAGATGAACTCCAGAGCACAAAGGAACTTTCAGGATGATGGACATGTTTTCTGTCATGACTGTAGCTGTAGTCCCATGATTGTATGCATCTGTATTCTAACTGTATCCAGACTTTATCAATGGTTTTATGGTTGTATATGTACTTATGCATTTGTATTCATAAAACTAAACTGTATACTTTAAAGGTAATGAAGTGTAAATTAGATGAAGAAAGACATTGTGTATCACTTGGCTTAGAGAATAACAGGCACCATATATATATATATATATATATATATATATATATGTGTGTGTGTGTGTGTGTGTGTGTGTGTGTGTGTGTGTGTATGTGTGTATGTGTTCCTTGTTTACTTTTTATTGTTTTATTGGTGCACTGTAATTATATATCTTAGGGACTCAAAGTCATACAAACAAACATGCATATAGGTCTTGGTGAGATTCCCTTCAGGCCCACCCTGTATACACCCTCCCATACATAATTGCAAGATTGGTAGTGATACCTTCATACATGAGCAGGTGCCCTATTTTTAGAAATGTACAAATATGAGAGTCAGTTTAATAATTCTTCTATTGTATGGAGAACCAATGCATCTCACAACAATAGAAGTGAAGCATCTTTTCATTCTTCCTTATCTCTTTACTTTTCTATCCCTTTCCTGATGTCTCAGAAGTTTATGTGCCCAGTGTTTGCTTGGTAAGGAGGGGGAAAGCCTGGCTGTTGCTAAGCAGAAGCAACTGGCCATGCCCTCTTCTCCTTGTGTTGGCTTCTTACTTAAAAGAGGCAGGAGTTGGCACAAAATTTTAACTTGAAATGGAATTGGAACATTTTCTTATTCAACTGAATTGAAAAGTATTATTGATTCATAATTATTTTCATATCTAAAATTGAAGACTTTTGGAATATTCAGGAATGAGGAGAAATGTCAAGGACCTGCTTAAGAGTTCAATTGGAGCCAGAGAAGAAATGAGTACCACAGAGAAGGTTGTAAAGGGCAGTAGAGAGAAAGAAAGCATTTCATATTAGATGTCAGTCTATGTTTCCTATTTATTATAACTGTAACTAAACATTCAGTGGTTAAAAATAATAAAACCCAATAGAATGATAATGTGTTAATTGCTTTCAAAAGCCTTTTGCATATGTAAATAAAACCTTCTCCCCAGTTTACTAAAAAATAAAGCAGAACATGTGTAAACAGACAAAATTATTATTATTTTCACACTGGATCCAGTAGTAGCAATGACTTAATACAATTTCAGGATGTCTACTTCTGTCAAAAATAGCTTTAACATAGAGAAAAAACTACTAAAGCAGAGATGGATGAAGAAATTGTAGATAAGTAAAGACATAGAAGATCAATGTAATTAGCTATTATAAAACCACAGGCTTATACTGAGTCTTATTAATGTAGGATAATTTATCCTATTTGACTCCCCCAAACAATACATTTGCATTTTTTTCTATTTTCTATGATATCCCACGTTTAAGCACATGCTGTATCACTTAACAAAAATCAGTATGCAAAATATCATCTTTCCATTTCAGTCTGAGTAATTACTGATTGAGTGATCTTGAAAAAATTGTTTAAGCTCAATATCTTTGAACTCCCTTTAGACTAGAAAACAATTTCATATTTAGAGCCATCTAGATTCAAACAGTGGTCTAAATTCTAAGGAATCAGCATTATGGAACAGGGAGATCACGAGGCAGAGGTTGGACAAAATGGCACTTTTAAGAGATGATTAGGACTTTGTTTTTATTAGTGGATTCATTCATACAGTTAAGGATTCATGGGTTAACGGGTTATCTTGGGTATGAGTCTGCTATAAAAGCAAGTTTGGTTAGGTTATTCTCTGTGTGATGCTCTGCACAATCTTGAGACTCTTCCAGCAAGAAAACCATCACCAGGTGCAGGCCTGGACCTTGGTTCAGAACCATGAGTCAAAATTAACTTCATCTTTGTCTCTGAAAAAAAAATAAACAAATAAACTCCTTTTCTTTATATCTTACCTTGTCTGTGGTATTTTGTTATTAACAACAGAAAACGGGCTAAGAGAGGTACCAAATAACCATGGTTATTCTCCAGAATTTAATGGCTTCCTATCCCTGGAAACACATCCCTACTCACTCCTTCATGACACAATTTATGAAAAATTCTCTAGAATTCCCTTTCTTATTAATAGAAAACCAATTACCAAGAAATCCCTTTGGTCCCTGTAACCCTTTCTAATATTTAAATATCATATTCCTCATGTACTCCATGAGTATTTTGCATTTCTTTCCCATGTTATCCCATGAGAAAACATGCCTAATTAAAACACTTGTACAGTGGCAAGAACTCCATTCAAACTCCAGAAACACAAAATATATTAGAAATGAATGTGATTCTTCATATCCACCATTGCTTACGAGATTACTGATTTTTTAGGAACACTATAATGTGAAAAATATCTAATCCAGTTGTAATGACTAAGTGAACTATAGGAGCCAGATACAACAATTAATCTTAAACATATCTTATTAAAGGTATTTTAAGTAATTAAGAAAAATATTATAAAGTTAGACCATTAGTTGCATTAAAACAAAAATCTAAAATCTGGAATAAAATAGTTATTAGAAGGAATATGACTAATTTCCTTTCTTGTTTCTTAAAAATACCTTTATGTGTAATTTTTGGTTATACTCTTCAAACTAAAAATTTTCAAACTATTTATGTAAAAATCAAACCTACTAGTAAAATATAAGAAACCCTCTTGAATAAATTTATATATTGGCAAAGGTTCTATTTAGTAACATGGCTAATTTCCTTTTTAGCACATGCCTCCTCAAAACTTCCTTGCCTCTTATTTATCTTACTGGAGCAACATACCCTTCCTGATATACCCATCCTAGAACTTGGTCTTGAAACATTTTTAGTGTCCATCTCCATTTTCCTAAAAACTCCAGTCAAAATGTGTGTTGACATCCCATTTCCACAAGATCATTCTGCCCACTGTGAGACCATATTGTTCCGGAAGAACTGTTTGTCTCTTACTTTGTAGACAATTGGAGAAATCAATTTTATTACCTACCTAAAGGAACAGTGATTTAATTTTTCGGTGATTTCAGAAGGGCATAGAGGAATAGTTTGCCTCTGTTGTTGGAAGCCTAGAAGCTAAGTAAGGGGAACTGGAGAGGATCATCTGGTCATATAGACCTATAGAGCCTCAGTTCCTTAGCAGGATTAGCTAGAAGTTCCAAGAAGTCTTTCCTCATCTGTCTGGTTCTTCATTTCTTTCTATGGCTATGTTGATCTTTGGAATATGGAGGGCTTACGACATGGCAGCCACCTTTCAAGAGGAAAGAGAAGAAATTGTCCATCTTTTTATAGGCATCATCCAAGAGAGGACCCATGATCACTTCCATCATGTTCTGTTGGCTAAAAAATAAACATACCCAACCCATGCTCTGACTCTGAAAGGAGAATATAGTAAGGAATTTCCAATTATTTGTGGCCACAAATCACTTGCATTCCTTCTCCTTTCAAAGTAAGAGGAGGACAGGAGACATATAGTTATTCCTAGTCTTTAGTGTTTCTCAATTCCTGTCAAGTCCAATTGGTTTTTTTAGTTCTCTGTGACTCTTGGATCCATATTCTGAATTATTCTTTTTTTTTAAGAGGTTGTTATATTTGTTGCTGAGTACCTTTCTCTTCCTATTTTATAGTTGTAGAAGTTCTGTGGTCAAAGGAACTTTTTACACTTTGAAACAATGACATAATTCCTATAATGTTTCTTGTTTTTTCTTTGTATCATAATTGAATCCACTTACACAGAAGCTACATTCAGATTTTTTTTTTAATAGGCCTCTCTTCTCCTTGGGCTGAGTATCAAGAGTACAGTTAGACAATACCATACTTTGAGGTCTTAAAGACCATACTAGGGTCTTGCAGGCTGAATCAATTTCTTACAGTAGTTTTTTCCATGGATAAAAAACACACAATTATAATGTACTTAATTCTAAACACAGTAAGTACTGACATAGAAATATTTTCTCTGGACCTGAAACTGATTAGTTCCTTTATTAGTTCTTGTTTCCCTAAACATACTTTATCATATATGATAATAGTTTATTTTCACTCAATAATTTCTAATAATTTATTTCAGCTGAAATAAATTCATCAGTACATTCACATTGAGTGGAAATTTCTTGGGTTAATTTCACTAGTTCATTAGATTATATCTATTTTCCAATATTTCAACATTTTTTTCTACAATAAAACACATGTCTCATTTCTTCCAGCTCTCAGTTACAATCTTCTCACTGTCCTTTAACGTTTAACTAATGCCCTTTGGTCTGAAGATCACCACTTTTTCTCAAAGATAAGGCTACATATTTGAAGTTTTGTGATGGACATATCCCACTTTCTGATAAGAAATTATATTCCAGTTATGATTTTCCACATAAACTTGACAAGCCCCCCAAATAAAACAAAAACCCAAACAATTTATTATTAGCTTTTATAGTTTTATGGTTGAGTAGCACAGCACATTTGTCCAAAGGAGATCTCTTACACACTTCAACTAGAGGTGTTTGGGGTTGGAGTCTTCAGCATGTTGAATTGGGCTCTTAGTCTACATTCTTCACACTTCACTCACATGATGACAAACAACTTGGGGTCCTACCATATATACAGACTGATGTTTCTCTCTCTTTCTTTCTCTTTCTCTCTCTCTCTCTCTCTCATTATTCATTGTGGTAAAGGAGAGAAATCCACATTTCAAAATTAGCTTCAATAATAGGAATGCCTGTATCAAAGACTCATTTGATCATCTGCAAATGTTTCTTTCCATACTTGTACTTATTGGCAAACTCAAGTTGTTTACATTAACTATGTACAACTCTTTATGCCAATCACAAATTAATGCAGTTTTTCAAAAATACTTGTTTTGCCAGTTCTATAATAGAACAAAAGATAATTTCTTCTTGAGAATATAGCTAGAAATCCTAATTTAAGGTAACTTATTCTACTGAAGAAAAACCCCAAACCTAATGTAATGGGTATTATGTATGGGTAGAATAACCATTGGAACAAGATCTAGATTTATATAGACATTTAAAAATGATAAATAGTGGCAATCATATATGTTTTGGAGGTAGCATAAGTATCATTTATTATTTATTATTGGTAAATTGTAGTCATACATCTTGATGAAGTTCAGGGTGATAGAAGCATACATGCACACAGAATTCAGTGTGACCTCCCCCAATTCCCACCCCACTCCCTCTCCCTCCCTACCTTCCCACGCTCAAAACATTGATTAGCTTTGATAAGTTTGTGTATGTACATCATGTCCATCGAGATGTTTCCATTTTCAAGTCTTCCTTCCCCCTCCCATCTCCCTCAGTTAGGTGCCCTCCTTCACTCCAGTAGTGTTTCTCCTCCTTTGTCTAGAGTCCCTCCTGTGTCCCAATTTCTCCCGAGCTTCCACATATGATGAAGAACATCTGACTCTTCACTTTTTATGATTGACTAATCATACCTGCCAAACTATGGAATCAGCCAAGATGTCCATCATCAGACAAATATATTACAAAAATATGGGATATACACAATAGAATTTTACTTGGCCATTAAAAAAAATAAAATTATGTCATTTGCAGGGAAGTAGATGGAACTGGAGAAAATTATGCTAAACATAGTAATTTTTTAGATTACATTAAAATTGCCTAAAAATGTTGATTGTTTAGCCTTGAATAATTCTGTATTGAACCAGATTTGAAAATACATAGTTTTTTAAAAAATTATTTTACATACAAGTCTGAAGATATATATCTGAAATGTTCCAAATAAACTAAGCAATAAGTGATCTGGGAACTGATGGCCATATAATCAACTTGTTTATGGCTACAAAGACAGAAAAAAACATGATGTTTTATGTTAATCAGAGGAATAAAAGGTAATAGTGATAACTCTTTTTTCTTGAGTTAATACTTTTATAATGTTGAAAATTGTCTCCCTCTTTAAAACCATGGCTACCATATATGAAACAGTAGACTAATCTTGTAAATTAGTATGCTTTCTCTCTATCTTTTCTACACCACAGAAATATTTTTAACAAAAGGAAAGAAAGATGAGACATTAAAATCTAGTCTCTATGATGAAAAACAGTGTAATATTTTGGTCATGCATGCTTAGATAACAAAAATTCTTGTTTAATTTTAGCTATAAAACAGTCTTTGATCATAAATTAATATATCCAATTTGAGTGTAATAATAGTGTTGTAAACTCCATGTAAAATCAAACATGTTCATGGCATTTCTAGAACATTTTGATTTATATAAAAACTATAATCAAACACAGACTTATAAGGGGTTCTGTTGTACCTAACCTCTTTCAAGTGAATGAAATAATCAAGGATATGGAAGCAGGCAAGGAGAAAGCAGAGGAGACAAAGAAAACGAAAGGGAAGATCCCACAGAGGTACCGAATAGTTCTTTTAGAAACCATAATATTTAGAAGTATCTACCATTATAGCAAAAATAAATATTCAAGATTATTTTGCAAATTGTAGTAGGCCCTCAATGATGGTACCCTTCCAATGGTCAATCTCTCTACTCCTAACTCAAAATTGTATTTGAATGTCAGAATTGGTGATGTTAAACACGCACCAAGAGACAGAGAGAAGTTTTTTTTAATCACATGATAACATAGGTGATAAAAAGATAAATAGCAGTAAACTCCTAGCTTATCAAATAATTTTCAGGAAAAAATTATTTGTTGTACTGACGATTAAACAGGGTCATTCTACCTCTGAGTTACACCCCAACTGAAACAGTAGACTAATCCTGTAAATTACCATGCTTTCTTTCTATTATTTTTTATTTTTTGATGCAAAGTCTTTCTAGATTGCTGAGAGTCTTGTTAAGTTGCTGAGGCCAGAATCTAATCTGCAATTCTCTTCTCTTTGTTTCCCAAGTACTCAGAATACAGGCATGTGCCACCATACCCAGCTAATTTTCAGAAATTTATCAAACTAAAAAGGCCTTATACTCTACGTGGGTTAATGACGCATTCCTTCCCTGCCCCAGCTCCTTTGTAAGTGTCAAACAAATCTCCTCTGAAGAGAACATCATTCCTGTGATCTCAGAAATCTGTCCCTGGAAAAAGCTGGATGTGGCTGAGATCATGCCTGCAAAGATGATGCAGAGTGACATGGTTTGGGATATCCAAAAGGATATCTGTGAAAAGACACATTATATCCCTTTGAAGGTAAAGTCAAACTGACTGGAGAAGTTTTTAAAAGTGGCCTTGAAAAAACATACCAGCCAAGTCTATATAGGCAAAATACTTTCCACTTGCTGATTGAAATGAGTCAAATATTTTAATATTAGCTTCTAGTTACTGAATTGTGAGCTCCATTCTACTAATATTGAGATAATCTGGGGTGAGTTATTTTGTACTCTTTTCAGATTTTCAAACAGGTCAACTTGAGCTATTCACTGTAGAAAGGAGTGAGAATAATCACCAGCTCTTTCAATAAATATGGTATAATGGGCTTTGATCCTAAAGTTAGTTGGTCAACAGTTTTTAAGGATTATTTTCTACATGAAATAATTTCTTACTTCCCCGTGTCTTCTCTATGTCTCTTCTCCCTGAAATCAAACATTTTAAGTCATTTTCCATATTGTATCTACTTAAATGTTTGAAGGAAACTATTAGCTTGTCTGTCATTCTCTGAGCTTAATATATTCAATTGTCTCTCAAATTACATGGTTTTTGACTACTCATCACAAATGTCATAAACAAATAGTCAATAAATACCTGTTGAGCAAAACAGAAAATGAACTGTTTTTAATTATTAAAAACATTGCTTAAATCCTTTAACCTTGAAGGGGGCAGAATATTAGTGGATATATGAAGCTTGCCACTTTATAATTCTAGCCTCCCTTTACCTATAAACATAAGGCTGAAGATTTTAAACCTCATCTATGTAAGAATATAGAGAGTATGTTTATGAAAAGTCTACTGAAGCAAAACAAAGATATCTTCTTTCTTTGCTCCATGAAGCTACATTATTTTTATAGTAATTTAGATCTTATACTGTTTTTTTTTCATAACCTATTTCATTCATTGTAACAAGATTCTATAATATGGGAATTTGAATCATAGTAATACTTTTTAAAGTATATACAGGTACATATCTCTATGCCGGCATGTGCATAATGTATTAACAAAGAACATAGTCGCATTTTTTCAAGAATAATGTGAAAATCATAAGTATTGAAATCCAGATGTAGTGTAGAGTTACCTGTTACTGTATGTGATCTCATTTTTAGGCACCTTTTTTATAGAAAGCATTGAAGCCTTCCACTCCCTTTTTCTACTTCTACTTTCTTTATGGGATATGTTCTCAAAGAGTGCTTAACAGAGCATTGGCTTGCTCACAGGGCAATAGGGAGTTTAATGAATCATACATACTTTATTTGAAAAATATCAATAACCATTCACTGGTCTATTCTTGCACAAACTGAATAAAAATCCCTATGTAAATGGTGCATAGCTTTTTTTTTATGAATCATGCTCTATTTTTTAGTACAATGCTAAATCATCTTAAAACGTGTAGTTTTACCTGCTAAGCCTAAGATAAATTTCCATCAGTGATTAAAGACTAGTTCCATTCCCTATAATCCTTGTCAATTATATGAATAGGCAGTAATGGAACACTTTATTTTCTCTGGTTATTAAAACACAAAATAGTAATGCAAATGCACTGTACAATGTCTCCTTGCTAGATTGGCAGTGTAATTTATTTAATCAAATTCAGAAGTCAAAAACAGAGAAGCAGTAGTTAGTCTCTAAGTCTATGCTGAACACAAATGTGTTGAGCCCACAAAAGATCAGACCACAAACTTTTTAATTTTTCAGGTATCTCTCTCATCATCAGTTACACATAAGTTTTAGTGAAGAAAATTTGAAATTAATTTGCCAAGCTACAGGTTTATAATTTCAATTTTATGATAGACCAGTCATATTCATACTGACAGGATAAAGTATAAGTCTATGGCTGTGGCAACCATTCATTTAAAATTGTTTAAGTCACAAAGAATAGAAATGAGTCACATATGGATTTTTGGTGAAAATTACCTAAAATGCAAATAGCAAAGTCACAAGCAGAAAAGCCCCCCCCCCCCCACTGGACAAGGCTAAGAAGAAGAATCTGGTGAGTCAGGTCTCAGAAAAATGTGTAATGTTGCTGGCATTATCTCCATGCTACTCGTGACCAGTTCTTTGAGTGAAAATTTAATAAAATTAACACTACTTTCTTGATTTATTTTTTTCTTTTCTTCTTAATCTTCCCTTCAAGATTAAACTCATCAGCACTTGACAAAAACTGCAAATAACAGCCAGATGCAGGAGTTGGTTTTATCTTTTTATGCAAGTATGTGGTGCTAATTAGTGCAAATTGATTAAACTTTAATTGCCTGATCCATGGCTAATTAATATTTATAAGATGAATGAGCAGGAAAACCAGACATTTATTAAAACACTTTAATGATTTTTCATATGTTTTGACAAAGCAAAGCAAATAGATGCTATGAGTATGATGTGCTAGACTAGGGGACTATATCTGTTGCTTTCTACCTGTGAATGCTCTGAAAATCTACATTAACTTTTAAACATGTCCGTTGTAAACTTGTCTTTCATTGGTTCTCTTTGCAAATTATTTTTGAATATTTTTGGTATTATATCAACATATAATTTATGTCATAAATTATTGCAGTGATATATATTGATTAATAACTACATAAATAAAATATTTACTCTTACATATTGTATTATAGATTTATGTATTATAATAACCATATACAGTATAAAATGTAGATTGTATAAGAAACACAAAGCATGTCAACACTTTCTATTTTCTATGATTTTAATATTTTGAAAAATAATCAGTTATAAATTAAGAATCATTTGAATTTTCAAATTGCATAGACTTGACGTGTACCCACTTAATTATCCTGATGCCTAAAGTTATGATATAGGATTCAGTGTTAACTCTGAAAACTAATTTTACAGAGTAAAAAAGTACAAATATTAGATATGCATTGTAAAAAAGTAGAATATTTATTTCTACAAAATATTATTTTGTGAATGACCAACAAAATAGCTTCGATACATAATAATATATAATATTAAATGTTTATTCAAGAATGTAAATGTCTTTGGGCATTTTCCTAAATAATTTACAAACCAGTATCTTTTCAATAAAAAATTTTTTCAAAGAAAAATATTTTAAAACTGGAAGATTTATTTAACTTCTATTTAATCTCTAGCATATCAAACAATCTTATATTTCATATTTTCTTTCATACATACCTCCATATATTTTGCTATTTTGAATAATTCTATGAACTCGATGATGGATAAAATGCTATTTACTATAATCTTAACAAAAATGATTGAATAATCATTTAAACTGAGTAGATGAAAAATATCAGAATGATAAATAAATAATTAGTAATCATTTTTAAATTAAGGTGTAATCAATCCTAAATTGAAATGTTAGTCCCCCTCTCTTTTTTCAGTTCTCACACCCTAAAATGTTGCAGATTCTATTAAAGTTATGTTAGCAATGGTCTTTCCATGGATCAACTCATCTAGCCTAGAGTCACAGTTATACAATCAAACACTAACCTGGGTGTTGCTGTAAAAGTATTCTGTAGAAGCAAATAAAGACCATAGTCAGTTTATTATCAATAGTGACAGTCTTAAATGAGATTATCCCAGGCAATACAAATAGACCTGATTCATTGAGTTGCAAAGCCTAAAGACCTGTATTCAGAATTCCAAGATGAAAAAGAAAATGTATCTGTGTATAATAACTTCAACCTAGGAGTTCATGCCTAGGAGTTCCAACTTGTCCTTGACAGCCAGTCCTTTAGACTTTTTTTCATTTTTTATTTTTATTTATTTATTTAAGAAATGGGCATGGTGGCGCACACTTGTAATCCCAGCATTTGGGAGGCTGAGACCGGAGGATCCGGGTTCGCAACCAGCCTCAGCTACCTAGTGAGGCACTCCACAATTTAGTGAGACTCGGTTTCAAAATAAAGAATAAAAAATAGGGCTGGGGGTGTAGCTCGGAGGTAGAACGCCCCTGAGTTCAATCCCCAGTACCACACACAAAAAAAAGAAATGGTATTGTTCAGACAATTGCCACAACACTTAAGCCAATTCCTCAGATTATTTGTTCCTGTGTAGGGGGAAGATACTAGGAATTGAACCCAGGGGTATTCTACCTCCAAGCTATACCTCCAGCCCTATTTTTTTTTAAATTTTGAAACAAGATTTTGCTAAGTCACTGTATGTTGCTGGCTTCTAACATGTGATCTTCCTGTCTCAGCCTACCAAGTACTGGGATTACAGGTGTGTACCTCGCCACTGGGCTTTGGAATCAATTTAATGAATATTTACTACTGACTCTTTTTCTGGTAGAACTCTGACTGTTAGAGCAATCGATACACTTAGTAACTTCAGTAAAATTATGTGAACAGATATTTACACAATGATAAAATAATGAGATGAATGCTAAGCAAGTATGGACCATTTCCTGCAGAGATGTAAAGAATGGAAGAATTAAATGGGGAAAGGGCAGTGTAGGATGAGGTAATATTGTCATCTATAGAATGAGTGATGGACAGGTACACTTTAGTACAGCATTTCTAGGAGAGGTAACAATATTGTCAATGCATGAAAAATACAGAGAATAATATTCCAATACTGCTTTTATGTGTGCTTCTGTGGGTTAGTAACATTTGATGAAGTCTGCAGCTGTAGGTTTGATCCAGATGGTGAAGGGCCTTGTATAACAAAACAGATTTGTAGGCTAATTTATGTAAGAGTCATGATGATCAAATATATTTAGAAGGGAAGAAGCTGGGTGTCATGACACATACCTGTAAACCTGGGAGGCTGAGACAGGAGATTGCATGTTCAAGTCCAGCCTCAGCAACTTAGCAAGATCCTCAGAAACTTAGGAACTTGTTTCAAAATAAAAAATAACAATAGGGCTGGAGGTGTAGCTTAGAGGTAACATGACCCTGGATTCAATCCCCAATACCAAAAAAGGAAAGGAAGGAAGGAAGGGAGATAGGGAGGGAAGAGGAGGAGGAGGAGCAAGAGGAGCAGGAGGAGGAGGAGAGAATAGACTGAGACAAGGCATAGACAGAGATGGAGACAGAGAAGGACACAATCAGATTTAGGTTTAGAAAAATCAATCTAATCAGTCTAGCAGATCTATGGAGGGAATAAACAAAATTGAGTTAAATGGTTTTGTGTGTTCATTTTGCCTTTTTGTTTTTAAGCTCTAGAGATACTGCAATTACAATGCAAGCTGGGTCTTGAAAAATACCTATGTATTGAGTTTTGCCTTCTCTTGCTGCTAGAAACAGTTCTTGGTGTTTGTATGTGGGAGTTGGGGGGAAGCCTAGAAAGGATGACAAAAGATATGGAAAGAGAAGTCCTTGACATTGCTTCTGCCCTAGCCAAGGCCCATGTAAATGAAACCCAGCCTGAATTGGATATAGTCCTCTACACCATTCTGAAAACTACATGTAACATGTCTTTTGCTTGTACTCTCTGCTGTCTTCAGAATCACCTCCTTGCCCATTAGGCCATGTTGGCTTGCCTTATCTAGATTCATCTAAACTGCTGACCCCCATAATCATGAGAAAATAAATGATTATTGTTTCAAGCAGCGAAGTCAAATGACTAAACTAGAGTAGATGAGATCACATAGGGACAAAGCAACATGTGATGCACACAAGAGGAGCCCTTTGCCATTCAACCAATATTCTGGAGTGTTTATACTCTGGGACGTGCTAGGAAATGTTAATTAAAAATACTTTGTGCTGGAGGTGGTGGCGCACGCTTGTAATCCCAGTATTTGGGAGGCTGAGACCAGAGGATCCGGGTTCATGGTCAGCCTCAGCTACCTAGTGAGGCCCTCCGCAACTTAGTGAGACTCGGTTTCAAAATAAAGAATAAAAAATGGGCTAGGGCTGTAGCTTGGAGGTAGAATGCTCCTGAGTTCAATCCCTAGTGCCACAAAAAAAAAAACCTTTGTGCCTTTGTGCCGGGGGTGGTGGCACACGCTTGTAATCCCAGTATTTGGGAGGCTGAGACCGGAGGATCCGGGTTCATGGTCAGCCTCAGTTACCTAGTGAGGCACTTCGCAACTTAGTGGGACCTGGTTTCAAAATAAAGAATAAAAAATAGGGCTGGGGGTATAGCTCGAAGGTAGAACGCCCCTGAGTTGAATCCCCAGTACTGCAGAAAAAAAAACAAAAACAAAAAACAAAAAACAAAACAAAACAAACAAAAAAAACTTTGTAATCATGAAAAAGAAAGAATTGATTATTTCCTTATGGTTCTAGAGTAATATTGATACTGCACGTCATTATATGAGAAGTCCATTATGATTTTCCTGCTTGTCAAGAGATTTTCTTTGTTTTGGTAAATTCCAAAATTTTACAGCCTAGGAGAATCTAGTCTTCTATACCCTGCTGAAAACTGCATGTGGCTTATATGTTCCTTGTTCTCTTTGCTCAGAATCACTATATTGGCCATTGTGCCACCTTAGCTTGCCTCTATCTAGATGCAAAAACTCAGTCCCTTCTATTCTCTTTTGCATGACTCCACCTACTCCTATCACATGATTTTTAATAGCATTAATCAGTATTTGGGGATTATAGGGGAAGATTATTAGAGGAGCACAAAGTCTCCCAGCAATTAAACTGGTGCCCATGTTGCACTCCTCCCTTTTGTTCTTTCCTCCCTTTCTTCCTGGTAAATGCCTCTTACTCTAGTCTTCAGATTCCACATAGTGTTTCCAAGCACTTATAATTCTCTTCTAAATATATTATCCTCACACAAGAAATCTGGTGATAGTTATGTTAATAATAACATTTTCTCACTTCATTTATCAGACCAGAAACTAGCTTGAAGCTATTCTTGTCACCTCAAGGTAGAAATAACTTTAGCTAGAACAAGTTGTTGAGCAGAACAAAGTAAAAAACAGGCTGGAATAAAGGCAAGAAACCTAGGTGCTAGAGTCATAATGCTTAAGGAACAAAAATGGAAATAATTGGAAAATCCATAATTTTCTCTCTTCTGGATTTGAGTGGTTCCAATGAATTGTGAGAGGGTCAGTATCACACAAAAGTCATTTCAAGTTTTATCCACTCAAGAACTTTTTTTTAAAGCTCTATATTCGTTACAAACTTGTGACAATTCTTAATGATTCTATGTGTTTTTAGTGTGATAATAAATTAATGTACCCAAAACAAAAGGACACATTGGTGGACAAACAACTCAGGCTGAGCCAATCAGAGTTTTCCTTGAGACAAATGACCTGGGATGAGTCAATTAAAAATCTCTCTGTGGCAAGTTAAGGAGGCTGCACCAATCAGCTCCCTGAGGTTTTTCTCTAGATCTAGTAAGACTATTATATTTCAAATTAGAATTGAGCTCAGCAGCCATTTATTTATTTATGTTGCATGGAACAACCTTATTTTAGTAGGAAAAAATTAGACTGGCATGCAAAGAGAATAAGGAAAAAAAATGTGAAAGCTGAGGAGAAAGAGAATGAGAGAAAATTATAGTGTCCAGGATCATTGTTTGAGTTTAGAATCCTATTCCAAGTATGTGATCGAATAAAATCTCTGTGTTGCCAGGCATGATGGGTGCGCACCTGTAATCCCAGTACTTGGGAAGCTGAGACAGGAGGATTACAAGTTTGAGGCCAGTCTCAGCAACTTAGCAAGACCCTGTTACAATAAATAAATAAATAAATAAATAAATAAATAAATAAATAAATAAATAAATAAATAAAGGTGGTAGTTTAGCTCAGAGGTAGAGTGGCTCTGGTAGGTGTGGGGGTAATCTCTGTGTTGTAAAAGTTAGAGTGAGTTGGTTTCTATAACTTACTAATGAAAGAGGACTGACAGCCAACAGAATAGACACTTTATGCGTAGTGAACTGAATCAAGGAAGGATTGCTAGGTAAGGATAAAAAACACAAAACTATTTCTACTACATCACATACCTAAGTGGGTTCCAACTATACAACAAGAACTAAAAGGCTGGAGGAATTGACCTTATGCTTTAGTTGACTGTTAAACCAAAATCCCACCTCAGAACAAAGTTTCTATAATTTGATATTGCTTCCAATTCACACAGTATCATATAAGTCTTCTTCCAACTAGAAATGAAGAATTTGCCATCAGATTCTCTAAGAATAAATTCAATGTATGAACCATTCAGATCAGGTTTAGATTAATTCATATTTTAATAAAAAACAAGAGCAACACCTGACAGGTTTAAAAAGCATTTTTTTCGCTATTAATCCTATTCTTGTTATTTTTTAAAATCTTATTTTACTGCGTCAATTGTCAACATTTACAGAAATGGCAACACACATTACTCAGCATTTGCCACACCAACAAATAACCCCAAGTTTACAGCGGCTTATAAAAATAAACATTTATTTCTTGTTCATGTCAAATTAGAGCTGTGATTTTTAGGAGCTTCCGGCCACTGTTGGGTTTGGCTGGGCTCCACACACTTGACTGGGGTTGGTTGGACTTGGCTGTGCTCAGCTGAGCTCAGCCGCTCTTGATTTGGCTCCATCTCTGGTCACATTTCATTAGCCAGGGCATGTCAAGTGACTAAGGATAGGCAAGCATTTTCTACCGAGCAGTACGGTACTACACAGTGCCATAGCAAAGGGCATGGAAAGATAAACTACTTACAAAGAAATGAGAAGTGAGAACAAAATGGTATGCACAACATAATTGAGAGCTTGGAAGGATGATACCTTAGATTCACTTTTATAGACTCAGAGGACATTGAAATTTGGCAGAAATCTACCCCAATTTTTCATACCTACAATACAAAGAGCAAAACGGAAGGTACCCAGGAAAGGAAGTAGCCAAATATTTTTCATGAAATGATGGTTCATGTTCTCTAGAATAGTCTAGGTTAGATGCAAGGAGGAAGTCTTTCACTACATTAGCCATATGTGTTTTTATTCCTATAAATGCTCACAATCTGACTTTCCTCTTGTATGATTGTCTTAAACAAATGCTATTCAATTAACACCACAGACAGCTTCAGCGAAACAGTGGATTATGGGCATAGTCAAATTACCATTTAGGAAAATGACATTTTAAAGTAGACAAGCAGGACCCTGTGAAATAAAAAAAAAAAAATCCATTCTTGTTTACTTGATTTAATATATTGAAAGTATTTAGAAAGAACATAAAATATTTCAAAATTTTCGTTTTTTGAAAAACCTTCTAGGGATTTGAGTACTTTTGAGTCTTATATAAAGGGCTATGTTCACAGAATTTTCTTTTTTCTTTCTGAACTCAAATTTTCTTTAAAGTGCCTGTAGAAAAATGTCATAATAGTCTTTAAGTTCACGCAGATGAAACATGAAAATAAAAGCTTTCTTTCTCTCCTGATCTCATCTCCCAGCCCTACTTTCCTCTTCTTTTTTCCTTTACTCACTCAGACTTCAATAGGAAAGTTCACTGAGGAGCAAATAATCCAGCTGTTGTTTTCAACTTTTGTTATTTTAATGTTTATTTTCCAAATTATTCCCTACTTTTTCTACTAAAAATATCCTGCCAAATCATTATTTTTTCTGGAGCAAATCTAATGCTTTCTGTTGCTAGATATCTGATCCAAATCCAATATTTTTCTTGGCAGTTGGTGAACATCATAATAAGTAGGAATTTTTTTTTTCTTTCTGCACTTACAGCCAGGGGAGAGGGGGTATAATTCACAATTAAAAATCCATTTAAATACTGAGGTGAATTCTCACCTAACCATACATTCCTCGGAGGGAGTATATGTTAAAGGGAGATTCTGTGCTTTTAATACATATGTGCAATTAGATTTCTGCTTCCCAATACGCATTTCTTGAATATACACTGGGAGTATGATTAAGATAATGTTACAGTTTCCAAAGCTTTTTAATTATTATTATTGTTTTCAAAATATTTTGATATTTTGTCAAAATGATAATATGCACATAGAAAGCAAAAAATTCAGAGGCAATAATGAGAAGCAAATAAAATTACTCCATTCCACCCTGCCATTTCAAACATTTAATCTATTTTTAATGACTCCTGGTTTTATTTCTTCCTTTGTTTCCTTCATAACATTATACAGTAGTCTTATATTATTTATCCCTAGATTTATTAACTTTGGAGCATACCTATAACCTCAAAAAGAGAATTTGGATCAGTTAAATTGTCTCCATCTCTTTCTTCAAATTTCTAGTAGATCTATTTTTTTATTTTTCTAAAATTTTGAGTTTTTAAAACTTTAATTTTTTTGTTTTATTTTTAAATAGGTAATGTTTTGTCTCTATAAATTTAATTATCTTGAGGATGTCTGTGTCTCTGCCCTTCCATCAATTATTTCTTCTTCTATTCTCAATTTCTGTCCATTAGACAGTCACATTTACTTTATGAAAACAAAATATTTTTACTTTATTTCTATCCACAAGTATTAAGCTTTATTTATAATAGTATGTCTAAAAAGTGAGGAAATATAGGGTAATCTTATTTTTAAAGTTCATATCTATTCCATTTTCAAATAATATACCCCAAATGCTTTTACTCAACACATATGTATCTTTTCCAGTAACGTTCCTCTGCAATTAAAGCAACAATTCTATTGTTAATTGCTAAAACTTAAAAAAAATTGTAAACATGGGAAAATAATTTTGCATAAAGTTATATTCAAGATTTAAAATATTGTTCTTTTGCCCCACATTAATAATATCATTAACAATATTGCCCTGTTTTCATTATTACTTTAAATGTAGAGATACTCACCAAAATGGCTTTAACTGATATTTTTTAAGTCACAAACATGATTAGATGTAAATTACCCCCAGAAAACAATAATTATTTTCAATTGAGTATGTATGAATTTGGTGAGAAATCTTCGGTCAGAAAAAAACCTGAGGTGTCACAATATAATATTCAGTGCAATTGCAAATTTTGTATCATTTAAACCCAAATATAATTTGATTCTTTATATCAAAATAATCTTATAACAGAAAGCATGAATGCAAGTGAAGTATAATATTAAAAAGAGATAAATAATTCCTAAATTGATATATTAATTTAGTAGGTATTTATTTATTACAGGAGAAGAAACATGCCTCTAAAATAGTTTAAACAAGAATTATCATTTGGCTTTAACTCTGAACAGTTATTATAGCCACAAATGCGAGTAATCTGCAAGAGTTTATAAAAGTCCTAAACATTGATTCCTATAACAAATGTTCATCTCAAACAAAAATATTTTCACTCAAATACTTTGCACTTTAGTGAGGAGAGTCAAAAACTTTTAGAAAAGGACTAAATAATTTGGCTGTTATGAATTGTGCTGCTTTAAAAATGAATATGCATGTTTCACTATAATATTCTGATTGGTTCTTTTGGAAAGATACTGAAGAGTGGTATAGCTGGTCATATGGCGATTCCATTCCTAGTCATTTTAGGAGCATCTATTCTGATCTCCATATTGGTTGTGCTATTTTGCAGTTCCTCCAATATTGTATAAGGGTTCCTCTTTCCCTACATCCTCACCAGCATTTATTATTGTTGGTATTCCTGATTATTTCATCAGCATTTTAACGGGTAATGAAAATGTGATTCATGTACATAATGGGACTTAACCTAGCCATAAAGAAGAACAAAATCATGTCATTTGCAGGAAAATGGATGGAAGTAAGGAATATTATGTGAAGTGAGATCAACCAGTCTCAAAAATTTATGGATTGAATCTTTTCTCTCATATGTGGAAAGTAGGTAGAAAATAGGAAACAAAAGTGACTTTAGATAATAGAGGAGAGAGACCAGTAAAATAGTGGCAGGGAATTGGAAGAGAAAGGTGTGTGGTGGGGCAAGAGGGAGCTGACGAAGGAAAAAGTTCAAATAATGCTTTGTCCACATAGGAAAGCATCATTAGAAATCTCACTAATAAGTATGGGGAGGGGTGGATAGCAGGGTGGGAGCTGGAGGGAAATAAACCAAGACCTGTGTGTATGTATGTTTGAACCTCACTATGATGTATAATTGCAATGCAACAATAAAAGTATTGTAAAAAATCTAAATACATAATATGTCAAATAGTGACAAATGTTGTTAAAATATACATAAACCAGGAAAATAGTGATTTTGGAACAAGATGGTCAAAGAAGGCATTACTTGAGAAGACACACTTGGAAAAAGTCTTGAAGGAAAGGAGGGAGTGGATTAAGGCAAGTGAGGGAAATGCCCAAGAGGCAGAGGGAACCCTCCTCACTCCCAGGTGACCTCTGGTCAAACTTATTTACACAAAATCAAAATGAGGGCAGCTGGAAGAAAGTGAGGAGGAAAAGCCAACTATACATTGTGGCAGCTTGGGTTTTCCACCATTAAATATTTCTCATCATACCAATGTAGGCTATGTATAGGTACAGTCAAGAGTAATTGGTAGGACATTGTAAGAATTTGCCTTTTATTCTAAATAAGGTGGGTGGCCATGGGCAGTTTTGAGCAGAGGAACAACCTGGTCTGCCTGTCATAATATAAAGTCTTCTCTAGCTGTTCTGTTGAGAATAGGTAGTGGAGGGCAGGGGATGAAAGGTGAGATCGATTAGATCATTGTAGGAGTCAAGGTGGGAAATGCTGATAACCACTATCAAAGCAGCAACAGCCTAGGTGGTGACAAATGGTTAGATTCTGCATATTTTGATGTAGAGTTGGCATACTTTCTTGATAGAATAAATCATGGTGAAGGCAGAAGATCCACATTTATTGTAGGAACCTGAAGAATGGAGTTACCATTGACTCCATTTTGGGTACATAATAAATCCCTATTTCAAAAGGGATGGGGGAGAGAGAAGAGAGGAGAAAGGGATAGAGAGAGAGAGAGAGAGAGAGAGAGAGAGAGAGAGAGAGAGAGAGAGAGGATATGAATATGAGATTAACCACATTTGAGTAACTTTGCAACAAAGATGAATGAAGTAAGTTAGTAGATGAAAGTATGAGAGAAAATTTGGGTTTTGGTTTAAATTTTAGTTTGCTTTAATTCTGATGGGAATGAGCCAATAAAGAGGGAAAATGTATAATGATACAGAATTAAAAGTTAATGTTTGCTAGAGCAATACCCCTGGAAAGTGAAGAGGGAATAGGATTTACTGTACCAAGGACACCTTCATGTGAAGAAGTATTATGAAACATAGAAATAAGGAGCAACAGAACCTAAAGTATGAAGGATCCAGAAAAGAGCTGACCACAGAAATAGTAAATCTTCAGTTCACCATAATGATTTACCTTTAGAGTGCAAATGGATATATATATGTATATATCTATATATATATCTATATATATATATATTGATACCCAGTTGATAAAATTACATGTAGTTGAACTTCTTGTGGACCAGGCTAATAACTGAGGGGCGGGGCTGCATTTGTATACACACACACACACACACACACACACACACACACACAGAGGCACACATGAATTGTCAATGGAGAATTCTGGAGCAGTCCTTCCTAGCCTCTTTTTAATTCATAAAACTCAATTTGTAATCTCATTTTAAAAATTAGGTTTCATCTATAGTTAAATATTGCTATGGAATGAATGTTTGTGTTCTGCTCACCTCCCCTCAAAATATCCTATGTTGAATCCCTTGTCCCCAGTGTGATGGTGTTTGGAGGTGAGAACTTAGGGAGGTGATTAGGGTGCGATGAGGTCATGAACATGGAGCCTCCATAGAGGAACTAATGTCCTTATAAGAAGATCACAAGGAAAGAAGAAGTCATTTATGACTCAGGAGGAAGGCTTCCACTAACAGCCCAATCGTGCTGGCTCCCTGATACTAGATTTCTAGTGTTTATAATTGTCAGAAATAATTGTGTTATTGTTTAAACTGCCATGTATGGTATTTTTTATAGCAGCCCAAACTATGATAACCATGTCTTATAAAAGACAACAACAACAAAAAGAGTCCTTAATCTGTGACACTGTGGAAATCCATTACAATGACACAAAAAGATATGCCATGCTCAGCAAGTAGTGTCCCACCCGTGGTCTGTGTCACTGCATATTGGACTGTTTAAGTACAATGGGATCTTTCAGTACGATCAACTCAAATTTCTCCAAAGCCCATGCACATGCGCACCTGCACGTGTGCCTGTGTGTGTGTGTGTGTGTGTGTGTGTGTGTGTGTGTGTTTGTGTCTGTGTGTGTGTTATTCCAGATATTTACATACAGAAGATAGAAGATTCTTGCTCTTTGAATTCCTCACCTGCCATTGGTGGTAATGCAACATACTAAAATGAGGAGCTTTCAAAGAATCATCAAAAGAATAAGGAAAACTTCATCTCCACTCTCTGTCATTAAGTCAATGGGGAATCTCCCAAACTCAGGTAAACAGAGGTTTTCTATATAGTTAAGTGAATTAATTTGAATTCATTTGGCGAATTTCCTGACACTGAAGAAGGCAGAGAAATCTTTAGTAGACTTTCTAAAAGAATGCTGAACAGTATTTGGAATGTGCATGTTGCTTGCATTACATGGAATTCAGGACATTTTTCTTAATTAAATTATTTTGAAAAAAATCTAGCAAAGTAGTTTAAAGAAGGGATTCCCAAGATTTTGTCAATATTCCTTTGTTTGTTTTTTGGTACTGGGGATTGAACCTACCTCTAAGCTATACTCTGCTGGGGTCCAGCCCTCTTGGCACAGGGTCAGGGGTCCCTTGATTGGTGTGGAATGAGACTGGGTCGCAAGAATACGCTCACACCCATGCAGTGAAGAAGAGAATCTGTTTATTTCTCTTTAGCTGAAGATGCAGGCAAGCTTTTGCCACACTGCTGCTGCTGCTGCTCTCTTACTGAAAATCTTAGCTTGATTCTTATGGACAGAAATACAATAGATGGACTCTCTTTCATAAAGTCATAAGATATTCTGTGCCACAAGATTTTCTGTGTAACTCTGGTAGAAATGAGATAGTATTTCAATCTATAAACCTCTTTGTTCTAAGTCTCCTTGTCCTATTTTAGAAGGCAAGGACACAGTTTACCAGACAAGAAGCTGCTTCCTTAGCATAAAAGTAAATTCCGGCAGAACATTATGTAGCTGCAGAGAAAGTCTGCTTTCTCCTAGTACCTGGTTTACCAAGTATTTCAGCAACATAGTATCCACCTTATTTGCTTTCAGATACAGCCTGCACTCTAGGCTGGAACTGTTTCTCCACAAACTTGTTTTTCTAAAGGTTAATCACAACCAATTAAGTTTATAACACATATATAAAAATTCTTTGCCGTGGCAATACCCCAAACTCTTAATTTCTTATTGTGAAACAGGGTCTCCCTAAATTGCTACAAGCTTCACTAAGTTGCTGAAGCTGGCCTTGAACCTGAGATACTCCTGTCTCAGTCTCCCAAGTACTGGGATTAAAGGCAGGCACAAATATACTGGGCTTCAACATTCCTTTAATTAAATTATTTGTCTTTCTGCAAATTCTTGGTTAGTGTCAGATTTCCTGAAATGCCTATGGAGTCATTATCCTGTGTCAGATCATGGAGATACACAAATGAAGAGTGGCCACTCTTCTCCAGTCCTGTTACATTTCAGTAGGAAAAGCATGGAAACAGATTCACTGTTTAGCTGGTAGCATATTTAGGCAAAATGCATGCTCAACATTAGGAGGAAAAGGAAAATAAAAGATGTGTTCTCTGCCAAGTTTAGGATTAACCTGAAGATAAAAGACTTGTTTTGAAAAATGACCTCATCCTACCCCCACAACCCCCTTAAAAAGCAAGGATGTATACAATCAGGTATTGCAGCAGAAAACACTGCTCATTCCAAGCAGGGCCAGATTCATCATGGAGCAGCTGGCAATGATTCCCCATTCCTCTGATAGGATAAAAACCATAGACCCCACCGCAGATTCCTTCAGAATCTGACATCAGGCCCACTCTGTCCTAAACTCCTCCCGGCCTTATTCATTGTTCACCTGCCACGCACCAGCTTCTTGGTGCCGAGTCTCCCCCACAAACTCCTGGGGTAGTGCCTTTTGCAATCTGCTTCCTGGAAAGCGTGCACCCCAGAAAATCTACAAGGCTCCCTCTTTCGCCTGTCTATAGCATGAGCAAAGCTCATGCTCCTTGCCAGTGAGACTTTCTGCCCAGCCTCCTGCAGCCCCTGCCCTGCCCCACTGTCAAACCCCTCTGCTCCCTCATTTGCATTTTAACCTACTGTATCATCTTTAATCTCTTATATCATCTTTTAAGTTATGCTTGTCACCAGGCATGGTGGCACATGCCTGTAATCCCAGTATTTGGGAGGCTGAAACAAGAGGATTGCAGGTGTAATGCCAGTCTCAGCAACTCAGTGAGACCCTCAGCAACTTAGCAAGACAGTTTCAGAATAAAAAGGGCTGGGGGTATGGCTCAGAGGCAGAACGCCCCTGGGTTCCATCCCCAGGAACAACAACAACAACAACAAAAAAAACCCATAAAGTACATAAAGTATGCTTGTCATTTATGTAGATTGCAGTGCTTCAATATAACTGTCATCTACAAGAGGATAGGCATTTGTGTTGAGTTTATTTGCTGGTATACCCCAAGGGCTTAGAACAGTGCCAGCACACAATAAGCATCTGAAAATATGTTAACAGATGCTGTAAAAACATTTCTTCTGCATTTGGATGTTGATTGGTGAGAAGCTCCTGCTTCTGCTAGGCCTGTGACTAATACGGCCATGTGTTGCTGTTATTTTAATCATGGTACATTTAAAAGTGTAGATCATGCAACCCAGAAGCAAAGAACCAAGGCCATAGTCTCCAAGGCCACAGTCTTATCACAGCGCTGTGGAAAATATGTAGTAGAAAAGGAATTAATATCTACTTGTTTTAGCAGTCCATACAGAAGTACATTTATCATATTTACTACACGTATTTCCTCCCCGTGTATTAATTTATAACCAGTTACACAGAAGAAAAGTCAGATGAGACTCACAGTATAATTCATACATTCAGCAGATTTTTGAATACTAAGTAGATGCCAAGCACTTTTTTTGCCTCAGAGATGGAGTATCAAGGACTACTTTTAAGGCTTATGTTACCATGGCATTTACATTCTAGAGGGCTCCATGTTCTCTTTTGCGCTCGGTTTTGTAAAGGGGATTGTCCTGCCGGTATTCAAGGACAGATTCTGAGATCATGCATTCATACAATCATAGAAAAGACAATGAGTGGTAGAGAGCTCAAGGGGGTGTGAGTAATAAGCAATGTGGTGTTTAGTAAAAATTAAACAATGTTGTGAGCTCAGGATTTCCTTCCATACCTGCTATTCACATCAGTTCTGATCTCAGAACAGGTCCTGAGCCTGTAAGACAAAGGAAAGTAGAGACACCTGCTGGAGTGACAGGGTGAGGAAACAGGAAGGAGACTGTGACAAAGACGGTGGCATTTCTCCTAAGGTCACAGAGAGAAAACCATTGGAAACGTGAAAGGACAGAGAAGTTCTGACTTCTAATCAAGTGCTTGCCTAACTGGATGTTTCTAATTCTTTTATTACAAAATATAAAAGGGTAATAAAGAACAATTTAATATTTGGAGTATTTAATTCAAAATTATTAAGTGTTAATTGAAAAGACATTATTTTTAGCTACTAATAATTAAAGCAATTATAGGAGAGTTCAGTCTCCATTAAAACATATTTCTGAGGTGAAATATACTGAAAGAGGAATTGTCCTTCAAGAAACTAAATCTCCTATATAAATTAGGAAATAAATATTTGGGCTTCAAAAGTCCTATCAGTTTGGATAGACTAGCTTTGTTTATTTTCCAGGAGATGTAACAATTAGATAGATCTATGAGGAATGGAGGACCAGGCCCTGAGGTCACCGTGGACGTGATTTCTCAGTTTGCTCATGCTGTGCTAAAAAGCTGTTGTCTAAGGCAAAGGCAGCAGAATAAAATGCACTTGGGGGGGGGGGGCTCCTGTGAATTTATGAGAAGTGCATCACAAAGACAAATATTTCAGCCATGCAATTCCATTCGGCCTTTTCAGCTGTGTGTCCATAGCAAGTCAACGGCTAAATTGAAAAATCAATTCCAATTTAAATTATTGGAATAAAGAACACCAGGAGTCAGAGATAAAATGGCTTTGTTCTCTGAGATCCTTTTTAATTGGAAAGTTATTTCTTCAGGGTATTCTAATGGTTCTGAGGGAAGATTGCAAAATAAAGTTGATCGGCTGGGGGAAGGTTAATAGCTAATGTGCTTTCCTTGCTGCACAGCGGTCTCCTGTCTTTATGACATCCCCCATCAGATCTGGGAGGACTGAAGATTCTAAATCATTTGATACATGCAAGGGCTGGGGTTTTTTCCTACTCTTTCAGAAATCATCCTGAGGCAGGAACTTTGGGAGAGCCTTGTTACCTTCGAAGTCTTCCCAACTAGACTCTTTTGCTTACAAATATCACATGCTCCTTCTCCCTTTAGTGTTTTCTCTTTCTTTCTCTCATTTCCTTATGGGAATGTTTCCCTAACAATAAAGTAGCAATTAATGGAAATGAAAGATACCTGAACAGGATGCTAGTAAAAGCTCTATTCTTTAATGATGGAAAAAAAGAAAGGAAAAAAAAAAAAAACTTTGCTGGATGGTAATAAAGAGAAAAAGGAAAATGCTAATAGTTTTAGACTTAGTAGATGGGGAACAAAGATACAAACATAGCACAGAGGAAAAACATAACGTGCAGAGAAATGTAATAAATATTGTTATTGAAAGGTTATATGAAATATGCTGAGAAAGCAGAAGTCATATTTTTAAAGCTTTCAAGCAAAGTCTAAAAAAATAAAGTTTAATTAAACATATAATAACCTTTGCTCTGCCTGTAAGAAATTGTTTGGGGCAGCTGTAGATTAGAAACCTTAAATGAGCATTTAATTTGAAATTAATAAAACAGTTATGGTATGTGTTAGGAAAAGTTACTGAGGTTTGCTTAGTATATTTAATTACTGTAAGAGAGATAAATCTCATTGCCATGTAATGAACTCAGAAGTGCAGATACAGTAAATATGTACTTACATTCTTGTTATTAATGCATTAAATTTGTAAGAATATTTAGGAATTTAATTAGCATTTAATAAGATAGCTCTAGCAAATTACAGTAGTTAGACATTAAATGTAAATTAATATTTTTAGTATTTAATTGATATTAACTAATTAATTACTGTTTATTACATGGCAGCTAGATTTATCTTTTATAGAGTTATTAAATCTCAATTAAAATGCTCTTTTAAAAGAGTACATTCAATTAAAAATAATATTCTATAAGAATTTCATAACTCCCTTCTCCCCAGGACTTGGGGTATCGAATCAAATAACCAAGGTGGTTTGGACAGGAACCCAGTTGGACTAAGTTTGTGTGGTTCAAGCAATTCTAGACCTTCCCAAGAAAGAAGGGTTTATTTACTGGAAGTCGTGTTCTACATGACTTTTTCCATTAAAGTTATAAACAAAGTAGGTCTTTGAAAGACTCAACTCAAAAGATCCCTCCAAGCTGAGCATGGAGGCACATGCTTGTAATCCCAGTACTTGGGAGGCTGAGACAGGAGGAGCGGAGATTTGTGGCCAGCCTCAGCTACTTAGTGAGGTCCTCCTCAACTTAATGAGACCCTGTTTCAAAATAAAGAATAAAAAATAGGGCTAGAGGTGTAGTTCAGAGGTAGAATGCCCCCTGGATTCAAACCCCAGTACTGAAAAAAAAATCCCTTCACTTCATGCTACATGTTAACGGGTTATGTCTTTGAGAAAAGAAACTATGAGTATGGGCTATTAAAAGAAAACTGCTATGAATTATTGGTTATTTTCCCAGAATGTGACATAATGTGACTTCATATTCTCTTGATAAAAGAAAAGGAAGCACACACATTGAGATTTTATTCTTTATCAAGTTCTATACTACTCTGGTCAGTTCATGAAATGTAGTATTTGCTCATTAAATATTATCTGAATAGAATAGAATGTCCAGAGCCCCTGACTTATGATAATTCAATTTACAAGTTTAGAATTTAAAGTAACACTCATTCAATAGAAACCATAATTTCATTTTTTATCTTTTCACATGGCAGAGATATGTGACATGATGCTTTCTCAGGATGCTGGGCAGTAGTAGCAATGAGTCAAAGCTTTCAGTGGTTCATGTGATGGTGAGGGGAACCATCCAATGCCCTACAGACTACTGTGTTGCCATCATATGATACTCTGTGGGCTAACTAATGCATTGTGGCTTATGACACTTTCAGTTTACAATGGGTTTATAGAGATGTAACTTCATCATAAGATGAGTAGAACCTGTATTAAATCTTCCACATTTGCTACCAAATAATTCCCAGAATTATGTTATCATTCTTGGTAGGGAATAGAGCTTAGTTAAGCTCCACACTGAGGTAGGCCTGACTAGTTTAAACCTTTATATTTCTAAAGGTCATTTTCCTATGACTATATTTTACTGTTCTGTGCCTTGGTGTTCTCCTCTGTGATTATAGAAGTTAGCGCTCAATGCAGGATTTTCATGAGAAATAAATGAGTTAATAAGTATAAAACACATTAGAGCAACATTTAAGCACATCATAAAATCTCAATAGGTGCTTGCTATTCTTGTGATGTCCATTGTTAAAGAAATATTCTGTACAATGTGAAACTTAGGAAATGCATTATGTTTTAGCAGATTAAAACAACTGGAAAACAAATTAGCTCGTTTTTATCCAGTTTTGTCTCTTCAAGTAATTAATCTCAGTCATTGTAAATATTTATCATTATACACAATCATTTTTGACAAAGCTATAAATACTGTGATTTTAATCTTTATCTCATGAATCAATTTTGAAGAGCCTTTGTCATTTTTGTTACTAGAATTTTCAACCATAATGAAGATATTAAATAAAACCTATCTTACATTGATTCTTGCTTCACTCTACTAGGTATCCAGCACCTTAGCTCAATAAATAGCCATTCATCATTTTTTTTAGTCACTCTTGAGTACTATGACAATATTCTTACCAAGGCTAAGTGAAATTATTTTTCAGTTAATATCACCAGAAATCATTTTTGAAATTCAACATTCCTTTCTTTATACTGCTAACTCATCTATCTCTTATCTGTGAAAATTGTTCCTAAAATGTATTTATTAAATTTCTTTGTATGATAATTTAATACCAAAAATATATATTTAATACTCAATGTCTATAGTTAATTTTCTGAAGCAATGAACTTAAAACCAGGAGAAATAAATTCTGATACTAGCCACTTTAGATATACCACTTATGTACATTAGCTTTTTTTACTCTTCTGTAGCAAAAAGGGCTTCAAATAGGAAAGTCTTTAAATAAAACAACAACAAAAATCTTTAAATAAAACAACACATTTTTCTTTGTTGCATTTGACTACCATTTTTATTTTACTTGACATTTTAACAATATTTAATTCTGAAATGAACATATAATGGAACAAAACTTTCATAAAAGACCATTAACCAAAAACAAATAAATGGATGGCACCATCTACTGTTCCACAAGAAACAGTAAAGCTTTCTATTTTTTTTTTAAATGCACGTATGATTAAAAAAATAAAAGGCATTAAAAGCAAAGGTTGGAAAAGACAAGTCCATAGGTGTGGCATCTTGTTTCTCTGATTCTTCATCAGTCTCTGCTGATTCAAACTTGGGCTTTAGATGTGTAAGACTAAGCTCTGTGGCAAGAAAGAACTAAAGGAGAAATGACAGCATTTGACAGATGTGCAGAAAAATATGTTTTACTCAAGAGGAAAAAGAGCAAAGATAAGAGGGGAAAAAACATACCTTTGATCAGAAAAGATACTAGGGGGAAAAACGAGAAAAAAAAATAAAACTGGTATAGGCCACGAAAGTATTTCTAGTATCGGATGTGGGCTTGAAATTGACTGAAACACACAAAGGGAGAGAATTGACTTTCATCACCAATATTTTGAATGGATCCAATCAGAGTTTGACAAAGAAAGGAAATTAGAATAAAAAACAATGAGCTAATCACTTTGAGAATCACTTGTTATACCTGCAAGAAGGGATGCACAGACAAGAAAAAGCTGAAGTCCCCAGTTATAACAGAAATATGTAAGGTGACTAACTTAACCTAGTCTCTGACTTCAAGAACTACTTCCAGAGGACTAGAGGTAGACAAGTGCTACAGTGTCCATTTGGGCTATAGAAATAAGGTTTTAGGATACATTCCTCATATCTGTTCTCATTTTGCACTTGCCTTTGTAGGTACTTGTTCACCTATTTAAATTCTCATTCTGTCCTCCAGGTTCAATGCATGACATTGTTACAACTACTCAAACCTCAAATTCCCCCAATCTCTGGTTCTTCACATTGGTGCTGCTGGTTCAGTGCCCCTTGAATTATATTTGCCCTCATTTTTACCCAACTTTTCAACACCTCTCATGCTGGCACATCTAAGAGAAGATATAAAATACTGTGTTTTATAATGTCTTGATTTTCCAAGTACAAAAAGCTTTCCATATTTCACAAGGATGCCAGTGGTGGCAGCATTAGAGGTGAAAAATATTAGAGAAAGACAATTCCTGGCATTGCTTAGTCAGCAGCTATCATAGAGGAACGTGCAATATCATATTCAGAAGTGAAGACATAGCCTCTGTTATGGCTCTGCCAGTTCTGTTTAAGTTCCACAGATCAGTGCCTTTTGCCAGTTCTGTGTGACTAACATACATTTACTCTTGGTCCCCTATTAGCAAGTGGTACAGATGGTCCCTCCTTTTCAGGCCTCAGTCTCAGAGCATTGATGTGATTCTTGATGACAGAAAGCAAGTCACTTAGTCAATTCAAGATCATGAGCTTGTTGCATATATTTCCCAATCTGTATGTGCAGTATTTATAAGAACAATGCCACTTTTTTCAATTTCTATTTGAATGGGGACCTTCCTTAGCCACTGTTGTTCCGAGATTTCATTCATGAGCCCAGGGGATTCAAGGGAAACATCACTAACCACTGTAACATGTAGTTGAAGAATACAGCTCAGAAGAATAAAATATCAATTTGCTGCAGCAGCTGCTGAGCATAGCAAAAAACTATGGGGAGGAGATGACTATGGTGCAGGGATAAAATATCAGAGCTACATCTCAGAGATTGGGTTTACTGTGAGGTTTGAATATAGGTATGTGGTATCTGACTGCTGGAATAGATCCATGTATCTAATGGTAGGCCAACTGAGAACACCAGGACAAGCTAAAACTAAATTTAAAGCTACCAAAACTCTTCACTTCATACCTAATATCTGTCTGAGCCTTTGGACACACTGAGGAAGAGTTGTGTGCTGCATTTGACTTTGACATCCATAACAGCTTCAATGGATCACTCTCTAAAGGAGCACAATGTGGAAAATCACTTTGCTTCTTGGTGAGAGAACAGCAGGAAAAGGAAAAGACATTAGGTGGAAAAACTTTAGCTTAGGATCTAAATTAAGCCTTAAATATCTATTTACAGAATTTAAGGAGAGCTTACATTCTGACCACATGCATTCACTGTATAAGTCTTCACTAACGAAAATGTTGCAGGGTTTGTCACTGCAAGAGTGTGGAGGATGTGCTTCCCTCACCAAGACCTGATGCCTAGACCATAGCATGGTAAAGTGTAGCAGTGGGAAATTCTTGGTTGTTCCTTCATAGTCTAAATTCTAATCTGCCACTCATTCAAAGAATTCAAAATAGATTTGAAAAGAATTGGGGTAGAGCAATAAAGTTAATATTAGCACACTGAATATGTGTTTTAAATTATGAACAAAGATGTTTTATGATACCAAGAAATATAGAAGTTATATCAAATGGATGTTCTTTGAGCAATTATTCTTAAAATTGGTGATAACCAAGACATACAACACTGGTCTGAAGAATACTGTCTTTCTTCTATCTTTTAAACAAATTATGTGTTTGCTTGGGAGCTGGGGGAGGAATTGGGTATTGAACCACGGCTATTATAACTCCAAGTTACAACCCCCAGCCATTTTCAATTTTTTTGTGTTTGCTTTGAAACAGGGTCTCTTTAGGTTGCTGAGAGCCTCATTAAGTTGCTGATCTTGGTCTCCAAATAACTTGTGTTCCTCTTGCCTCAGCCTCCCAAGTAATGGTATCATACGCATGGACCACCATACCAGGCCTTTTTAATGAATTCTACACAATATTTCAAGATAAATCAAACTTCAAGAAGTACTGAATTAGATTAAAATGCTGTACAAATCAGAACATAAACATGTAGCATTTAATTCTGTTTACTTTTGTTTATAAAAAGGTATGCTTCCAACTCAACAATTGTGTGACCACTGTTTATTGTGATAGTATGATCTATTTGGTTTAGAAACTGAGTCTTCTGACTCTAAATTAGAAAATATAGTGTTTTGCTTCAATTTTGAAGTACTGAATCACACTAAGTATAATAAACACCAACTGTAATAGTTTTAAAATTAAAAGGCCATTCTCATGCCTGTAAATATATATAGCTATGATTATTTTTAATCATTTATGAATTAATGATCTGCTAAGGCATTTCACCTTTCAATTCCCTTTAAAAATTTTAGGAATAAGTCTTTATATTTTTTCTATACTTGACATATACATGTAACTTTCCCATTAATATTAGTAAAAATGAAATTTATGTGCATTCATTGATAGAAGAATAAGACTTTTCACATCATATTTTCAAATAAATGCTTCTAACTTTTGAGAATATATTTGATCAGAGCAGAAAAGCAGTCTGATGAGTAACATTTTGATTGATAAGACATTATGATTCATAATTGATATAATCTTAGATCTGCCTGTGCAACAAAAGGTCACTTTGAAATTTGATGGGGGCTAAAGCCTTGGATAAGTTGGAAATGATATTGTATCATATAAAGAAGGAAGACTCTGTCACAAATCTACTAATTCATATTAAATTAAAAATATCTTGGAAAGCATAGTAATTAACAGCTAGTTCCCAGGACTTGACATTCCACGCAAATGTCACTCTCCAAGGTATTACACAGGAATTAGAGTGTCCTTTTACTGACAGATTGATGTATACTTCTGAGAAAATGCAGAGAAAAAAATCTGACTCTTGATAATTTTTTTAGAATTTAAATAGCAGTTTTTTTCCATTTATTTCTGTTTATGGTTTATGAAAATCATTATATATCTTATTCTCTTCATTTTATATCTTGAAGATATCATATATCCATAAATACTCATTTGCATTAAAATATATTAAAAATATTTATAATATTTTATATCTTGAAGATATCATATATTCATAAATACTCATTTGCATTAAAAATATATTAAAGAAATGCTAAGAATTTTTTTTTCAGAGATCTCCTGGGAATAGAAGTGGAGGATAGGTTACAGTGGGATTTTTATTCTATTTGATCATAGAATTCCATCCTCTCAGAAGAAAACTTTTCCTCAGTTAGTTAGTATTTATATCTTGTTCCAGTCTAAGACTCCATTCATTTGCACTAAGAGACAGAACCTTAATTACTAGCCAACTCCAAGCATCACAGCAAAAATCATTCAATAGAGTGAGGCCATATTTATTACAATAAGATGTTAATCCCTAAATGCCTTTGGATCACGATCAGTGTTTATCATCCTCTTTCTTATATACACATACTAAAAACTCTTGACAACACAAAAGCAAAACAAAAACTCCAAACTCTCATGTTTGAAATAAATATGCATCTAGGAAAGCCATTGTTGTTAGATATTATCTTAACTGAATTCATCTGATCTCACACAAGTATACCCTTGTCACTGCCAAAACAAAGGCCTCCCTGTCGTAACAAAACCATAATTCTTCATCCCTAAATTTTTATAAATCTGTTTCATTGACCCAAGTTCCCCACTCTTTCTCAAACTCTTCTGTTAAATCTCCTGAACGTTGGGCCCATGTTCTTCACACTTTTCCACACTTAAAACTCTTCTCTGACACTGTGGTGTTTTAGCAGAAATAAAACTGCCATCCTTCTAGCCTCCTTAAGTGGGGATTTTCTTCTTTGCCTTTCATCTGAGTTTGGTATTATTGTCATCTTTTCCATTCATTGTTCCAGCCCATTAAGCCCCCTATAGTATTAAGAAAATTTGAACTTCATTCTGTTGGAATTTTTTGCTTTCCCTCTTCCCATTCCTTTATCCTTGGACCATATAATACATATTATATCCATCTAAGATAATTGTGCTTTTACCACCACTGTAATTCTCGATATCGTCATGTGAGATATCCAAGACAAAGATTAAAAGGCACCTATTGGCCTGGTCTCTAAGTTCTTTTCCCTTATCTGTTCTAGGTGACTCCCTTTCCATTCCATCTATTAACTCCTAAGGACAATGACTGGACTCACTCACTACTATGACTCTTTAACATAGGATATATTTTCTTCAAACAACCTTTCCCTGTGTCTTCCCCCTACTCAGTCTCTAAGTTAAGAAGCCATCAGATAGAAATATCCTCATTTCCCCTCCAACCAGCTACAGCCTCCCCCCCACCCTTTAGGGTGTGCAAGTTTCGCTGTAAGAAATAAGCTACTCATGTTCTTCACAGGAGCTCAGCATTCAGGAAATTTAGCAGAATAATTTGAGATAATTAAATGCAGATAACTGGGACAACACATTTTGAGATGAAGGTCTATGAGTTTCTTATGACTCTAAGAAGTATTCCTCTTCCTATGAAAGGCAAAAGACCTTTAGTACTTGTTCTAGATTCTATAATCCTCCAGCTCAACTTATATTTGAACCTAGAATATATAGTAAATGCATATTTACATAATTCAGCAGATGTACTAAACTCAGGGTAACATCATTTTATTAAGTCTTCACTAGCAAATACTTTTGCATTGAACAAAAAAAGAGTCAGACAGCTGGGCGTGGCGGCGCATGCTTGTAATCCCAGCATTTGGGAGGCTGAGACTGGAGGATCCGGGTTCATGGCCAGCCTCAGCTACCTAGTGAGGCACTCCGCAACTTAGTGAGACTCGGTTTCAAAATAAAGAATAAAAAGTAGGGCTGGGGGTATAGCTCGGAGGTAGAACGCCCCTGAGTTCAATCCCCAGTACCGCAAAAAAAAAAAAAAAAAAAAAGAGTCAGAGCTGAAATCCAGTTAGCATATTAAATACCAACCCAAACCATTGATGAAATATTGAAATGTATTTGGAAATGCTCTTGTCTAATGGAACCACTATGCTTAAAGGAACAGCTGAAATACTACGTGAAAGGAGCTATTTCAGCTGCCCCCCACTACCGAGAAGATGGTGTAGAACAGGAATTCACTCCCATTAAGTATCTGTTTTTTTTTTTTTTAAACATTATATTGAACATTCTCCTTAGTGTAAAATTCATAATCTCCAAAAATATTTATAAGGTGATAAACATTTGAAGAAATGGGGAAATGTGACCCAAACAATTAAAGGTCAGTAAAAAGGAAACAAACTTAAGATGACCTAGATATTAAATTTTATAGAGTAAGATATCAAATTACCCATTAAAATATGTTGGAAAATTTGACAATAATGAATGAGCATGTATCAATTTGGCATACAGCTGGAAACAAATAAATTTTAAAAGATTCTAGAACAAAAAATAAAATGAAATATGAATTAATGGTCTTATCATCTAGAAAATAGAAAAGAATGGACCGATGCACACAAATATAGATGTCTTGTTCAGGCTGCTATTACAAAGAACTATAGACTGAACAGCTGAGTTAAACAACAGAACTTTGTTATAGTCGTGGAATCTGGAAGTTCAAGATCAGGGTGCTAGCCTGGTCATCATTTGGAAAGGGCACTCTTCCCAGCTTGAAGACTGCTGACTTTTTATATCTTCATGTGGGAGAAAGAACTAGAGAGTTCTCTAGAAACTCATTTTTAATGGCTCTAATTCCATATATAAGGACTCCACTCTTATGATCAAATAACCTTTCAAAAGTCTTATGTTCTAATGGCATCACAAGGAGGACTAGAATTTTAATAAATGAATGCGGGGGGCACAAACATTCATTTCATTACAGTATATCAAAGATACTATTCTAGAGAACAAAGAGGAAAATTACTGAGAAAATATGAACAGAGACTCATGAGCACATTATCAGTATATAGCAGAAGACAGAGAGATAACAGAAAAAAAAAGTTAAGAGTATAGGTAAAATTGTCCTCTGATTTATGAAACTGTAAAACCAATTGGAAAGTCTATAGGATCTCAAGACATTTTAGTATCAAAAGTCTTTTTTAGTACAAAATCAACAATACACAGAATAGCACACTAAAGTTTTTGGAAACCAGTGTTAGCCAGAAATTCTAAAAGCAGTGCATGAAAAATCACATAATAAAAAGACAGATATAATAATGGCTGATACTTAAGTAAATATAATTGTTATCAAACATTTTCATAAAGAAAACTTCTTGATTAGATGGTTCCTTTTGTGAATTACAGCAAATATTTGAGAAAGAAAAGAGCAATAGATAGTATTTCACTTATATTTTTTCAGAAAAGAAAGAATATTCCCAGCATAATTATGAGGCTTCTATAACCTTAAGACTAACACCTAAAAATAATATTGCAAAAATTATAAATAATTATCCCTTCTGAACTTAAAATGAAAAATCCTTAGGAAAATATCAACAAATTTATTCTAGCAAAATATGAAAAAGATAATATTTCATGATAAAGTGGAATTTACTTCAACAATGCAAGGTTGTATTAGCTTCTACAATCAAATCAATGTAAATTATTACATTAATCAATCAGAAAGTTGTGACCATGCACCTGTGATTACAGCACTTGGGAGCCTGAGAGAAGGTTGCAGGTTTGAGGCCAATGTATGGTAACTTAATGAGACCCTGTTTCAGAATAAAAAATAAAAAAGAATTAAAAAAATGAAGAGACTTTCCTGGATTCAATCCTCAATACTATCACAAAGTTTCTCTCTATAAGAGATAAAAGATGAAAATTCAAGTATCTACCAATTAATTAACAAACATTCATGCAATGGGATATAACTTATGAGTTACATTGGTGCATGCTACAACATGGATAAAACTAGAAAGCATCATACTAAATGAAAGAAGCCAGAGGTAATATATCAAATATTGAAGTAATATATCAAATATCAGAAGTAGTATATCAAATATCAGTTATATTCATACTGCAATTATTGCATATCGCATATAACATTTATATCCAGAATAGGTAAATCTTTAGAGACAAAAAACACATTAGTAGTCATCGAGTGCTGGAGAGAAAGAGAAATAAATGGTAAGTGCTTACTATGAATAGGGTTTCTTTTTGGGACAATGAAAATGCATTGAAGCTTGATAAAGGTAGTAGCCACACAACATGTGAATATACTGAATGTCTCTGAATTAACATTGTATAATATGATTGTATGAATTTCATCTCAGGAATTTAAAAGTGAAAAATTAAAAGATCTACTCGCCGGATGTGGTTGCACATACTTGCAATCCCAGTATTTGTTTGGCAGCCTGAAACAGGAGAATCTGGGGTCGCGGCCAGCCTCAGCTACTTAATGAGGACCTCCGCAACTTAGTGAGACCCTGTTTCAAAATAAAGATTAAAAAATAGGACTGGGGGTAAAGCTTGGAGGTAAAATGCCCCTGGGTTTCATCCCCAGTACCGGAAAAAAAAGAAAAGATATTCTCATCAAAACAACAGTATTCAAAAAATCAGAACAAAAACTAGAGTGTTGTGTATACAATTTCATATACATACATACATTTTTTTTGTTTTTTTCGGTACTGGGGATTGAACTCAGGGGTATTCTACCTCCGAGCTATACCCCCAGCCCTATTTTTTTATTCTTTACTTAGAAACAGGGTCTCACTAAGTTGCGGGGTGCCTCGCTAGGTGGCTGAGGCTGGCTGCGAACCCAGATCCTCCGGTCTCAGCCTCCCAAATGCTTGGATTACAAGCGTGCGCCACCACGCCCAGCTACATACATACATCTTTGACAAAGGATTTCTATCTTGGATGTTTAAAGAACTTCACTCAGTAATAAATAATGAGACAACATCATCTTTAAAAAAAAAAAAAGGCCAAAATACTTGCATAAACAATTCACAAAGTAAAATATCCAATGTCCAATAACTGCATGAAAAAGTGGTCAAATGGTTATCGGGCAATTGCAAATCCAAATGAATCAATAATGGCTAAAATTAAGATTGGGAGCCCTAAAAATTGGCAAGAACATAGAGTAATGAAAACTTTCAAACATTGTAAGAGGTACGAACATGCCAACTGTTTAGCATTATATACATATATATAATATATTATATATTTTATATGTTATATATATACACACACACACACAAATCTGATGGTCTCACAACTCCACCTTTACATTTCTAAAAATAATTTATGTAGGATACATTAAAACTAAAAAAAAAAGTTGACCAAAAACCTTTCATAGCAACTTTATTTGTAATGTCCAGAACTCAAAAGGGCTCTGACATCCATCCTAAAGAGAATAGATAATTAAATATTTGATTATCCATACAATGGAATACTATTTAGTAATAAAAATCACCAAACTTCTGAAGCATGCAACAGTATGGATGAATCTCACTTGATTATTCCAGGTGAAACAAAGAAAAAAAAAAGCTTTACTTAAAACAATATATACCATAGAGTTTCTCTTACATAAATTTTCAGAGGAGACATAGTTTATCTAAGATGAAAAAAATCCTATTAGTGGATGCTTCTATTGAGATGGAGGTAAACATTCGACTGGTAGGGCTCAAAGAGATTATTTGCAGTGATGAAAAAAGTTTTTATCTAGAAGAAGTTTGAGTTACACAAGTTTATGCATTCACCAAAACTTTTATTGATCTCAGGAACTGGTATATAATATTCCTGGTCATTGGAATACTATACACCAGTCATTGCTATATAAACTCTTGAAATAATATTTAATATATAAAATAAAATCATCTACTATTTAATGGGTTACTCTATGAGCCTTTTGTGTATTTGCCTAAAAATAGTTGTATTTGCCTTCAGAACACATTTGTTTTCTCTTATATCCTTATTATCTCCTTGGTCAAAATTAGCTGCTAGTTTTAAACGTCTTTTTTTTTTTAATGTTTGTGTATTGAACCGTCATTTAATACAGCTGGGTTGATTGATTTTTACATATGTATCAGATTAAATATTTTTAAATAAGAAATTGAAAAATCAAATGTAAATTTGAGTGCTTGGTATTTCTTGCTCTAATATCAATGTCGATATTAAAAAGTGGGGGAGGTGCCGAGGAGTTAGCTGCTGTTGCTTTCTCTCACAGAAATAGGATCTGCTAACAAACTACTTACATATCTCCTAGTTCAGCATGTAGATTCTGTTCTTGAGCTGATGGCTGCTTGACATTCCATGATGAATGGTATGTGGTCAGCTATTTCAGATTTTTCCGTTACTAGAATTACATTTCTAATGTAAGGATGGGTTATTATTAGCTAAAGCTTTTATTTCCTGGGATTAGGTAAAATGAAAAGGGTTATTTCTGTTGATACACCCCATTTCACATTGCAATGCAACTATTCAACTGTAAAATGTCCTTAGATTTCTATTTGAATGGTCAAGGAATGGCTGATTGTGTGTTATTGGTCTTTAAAGGGCCAGTGTCACTAATAGTTAAAACAAAATTATTCATTTAATAATTCCACAGTCTTGAGAGCTATTTAGTTTCTCAAAATGTTCTTGTATTATTATGTTAAGACTTCAAGATATTTAGAAAGTACACAACATAGAAACACTGTATTATCTGTGGATAATACCAGGTGAAATGCTATATTCATATCTGAAAATAATACTTATATTACCTAAAATGTATTTTTCACTAATCATTTAGCCACATCTTTATTTCTAAATACTTATAAATACTTGTCATTATTGGGGCACCTTACTTAAGTAACAGCATACTGAAAAGGATACAATTGATTTAAGAAGCACCATGGGATCTTTTTCACAGGAGTAAAAATGTAGTATAGTAGTTTATAGCAAAGATGCTTTATGAGAATAAAAGTTAATCTTCCAAAAGTGAACCAGGCTTTAGCTCTACTGCTGTCATATTTAGAACAGATAAATGGATGTGCATAAGGACTATATTATTAAGGGTATCATGTGCCCACTATTGTGAATAGTATTTTATATGAAATAAAATGAACATTTTTGAAAAAGGTACTGGAATTTGTCTGTATCACAATTACATAAATAGGTTGGAATCACTAATGAATCTATACTTATAAAGAAAATGATTATATTAGTTACTTTATTTGGCTATAATATATATTACATATATGTAATCATAACCTAGCTGGGCATGGTGGCACATGCTTGTAGTCCCAGCACTTAGGAGGCTGAGACAGGAGGATCCGGGTTTGTGGCCAGTCTCAGCTACGTACTGAGGCCCTCTGTTACTTAGTGAGATTCTGTTTCAAAATAAAAAATAGGGCTGGGGATGTAGCTCAGAGGAAGAATGCCCCTGGTTTCACACACACACACACACACACACACACACAAAACATAACCTTACAGAAAAGGTTACAAAACATATACAGGGGCTAGAGGTATAGCTCAGTGGTAGAGCACAGGCCTAGTGTGTGTGAGGGCTTGGGTTTGATTCCCAACACCATAAAAAGAAAAAAAAAAAAAGAACCTAAGCATGGTACCACATACATGTAATCCCAGTACTTGGGAGGCTGAAGCAGGAGGATCTCAGATTGAAGGCCAGCCTCAGTAATATAGAGAAGCCCACAGAAACATAGTGAGACCCTGTTTCAAAACAAAAAAAATACAAATAAGAGAGAAGCCTCTTCACAGGGATACATATTTTCCTGCTCGTGTGTAATGCATTCTAGTTTCATGCAGCTATTCTGCAAAGTATGTTCTTTCAACTCCTATAATTAGAAGATGAAAGAAAAAATTCCTTTTAAGGAGTGACAATACCCCCAATCACCTTAGTATTTAAAAATTAATAACTCCTCTTATTTTCATTACAAATTCTACATATGAGAATTTTAACCTCAGAAATGTGTGGAAGGTCCAGATCCCAGCAAGCCTGGGAGTGCTACAGCCTCTTCTCTTCCAAAGTCTCTTTTTCCTTCTCTCCCATCCCCTCTATTTTCTTTTGTAGTAAACTTTTGGTGGTCAAGGATTTCAAATACAGAAATAAGCATTTTTACAGTGCAGAAACTGTGTTTCATAGTGTTAAATTTAAAAAATAGATGGCACATAATTGCACACATTTATGGGGTAGAGTATAACATTTCAATACATATACAATGTGTATGATTGGCTCAGGGTAATTAGCCTATTACTTCAAACATTGATCATTTCTATGTGTTAGCAACATTTAAAATTCTCTTTACTTGATATTTTGAGATATATGATAAATTTTATCAGACATAGCTACCCTACTATGCTATTAAAGCTTAGAAATTATCCCTCCTACCCAACCTTACCCCTCTACCAGTAAAATACCCTCTCTCTTTCCCTCCTTCCATTGCCAGGTTCTGGTAACCACGATTCTACTCCTTACTTCTATGAACTCAACATTTTAACTTCCACATAAAAGTGAAAATATGTGATATGTATCTTTCTTGATACGCTAATTGGAGGAATTAGAGGTTACATCTTTAATGCTGACCCCCTTTTAAATCTGTTCTTTAACTGAGACCGACCCAAAAGACCTACATAGAAACAAGGTGTGTTGGGAAATGGAATTTATTCTTTCCTTACAAAATGTTATCTTGTCTATCGATTTAGTCAGAAAATCAACCAATCAATAAGCTATGATTTGAACATTATTTGATAGTGCTGGGGGTTGATAGAGGCTCCTGTCTCTCCAAAACATCATTAACACCATCACTACTTCCCTTACCAGGGAAACAATACTGAGTAGTTGCATTCAATATTTCTCTTTAAAACAGAGGTCAGAATATTTGAGGAATGCAGATATGTTGAGTAATGCAGGAATGTTGAGGGTTGCACTTCTAGCATTTTTGCTTCTATGTCTGTCTTTCTTCCTCATTCTTAATATTTGTATTGCTCTTTCACCACCAACCCCCTTCTCCATACAAGATATTGAGATTGGCATTGATATTCTCACATGTATGTAATGTCACTGGAAATGTTTCCTTCATTAACTCTCCCTCCCCTGGATACCTCCTTCACTCCACTGGGGTTTCTCCTCCATTATCTATAATCCCCCTTGTATCCTGGTTACTCCCTAGCTTCCAAATATGGAAGAAAGCATATGACCCTTCACTGTTCTATGGCTGACAAAGAGCCAACAATGCACATGGAGTCTGGGCCTAATTGTCCTTCTCCTGGTTCTACTCTGTAGACAGTACGCCATTATCAATCACTGTGTCTCAGATACTATAGAAGAGACTGTTTCGCACAACCTCATAAAATAAAAAATAAGCAACTGGGCATAATGGCGCACACCTGTAATTCCAGTACTTGGGAGGCTGAAACAGTAGGATTTCAGGTTCCAGACCAGCCTCAGCAATCTAATGAGACTCTCAGCAAACTAGGGAGACCCTTTTTCAAAAACAAAACAAAGGACTGAGTGTAACTCAGAGGTAGCCCCTGGGTTAAATCCCCAGTACCCCCTTCACACACACACACACACACACACACACACACACACAAAAGGGATAATGATTCTAAATTAATTACTATAAATTAAAATATAATCCACTGTTTCAAACTTTGTTTGATATCATTCTAACTAGTTTTATTACATATTGCTGTATAAAGCCTCAAACCCCCTCCTCACATCGGCTTTAGCAAGGAAGGGCAATTTAAATGCAAAATGTCTTTTTTTCCAAGAAGGGTGTAAACTTATAAATGCATCAATGCACATGTGGATGAACCTTTCATAAAAATGGAAAGTGAATAATGAGATGCATCTATTTCTTCATATGATCACTTATGAAGTTCTATGACAGGCACATGCCCTTATGATTCAATAAGTCTCAACAGTTCTTAGCCATTTTTTTTAAATTACACTGTGATTTTATTTGCTAATGTTATTATTCCAGATTCCATGAACTCAAATATTCCTCTTATTTCCTCCATAATGAAGTGAACTATTTCTCATGTCAACTTCTTGCTTTTAACTTCAATGTAAAAACGAATTTGGAAGGTGACAGGACTCAAAACCTCTTGCTTTATGTTGAGAGAGGTATGTAACATTGAATTTTGAATATCCACAACCCCAAACCAATTTATCATTTAAGATAAGCATATTCTTGAAATGCCTATACTATACCTAACATCTTGGTCTTTACTTATCTCTTCTGATACTCAGAAAGTTTTGGGGGACATTCTTGACTCTGGAGGTTCCAGCTGAGCATGGTTATAGTGGTGTCCACTAGGGAGAGCTGCCTTACAGCACACCACAGCTACCAGGACTGCCATGTGGATAATTCTCCATCACTAGTAACAGTAATGAAAAACAACAGCAACCCAGCAGCTTCTCTCAAGAAAGAAATTTAGTAACAGCATCTTCCCAGCATCACACCTAGTTGCGATTATATTTGCAATTCACAAGTATAGGCAACTGCATAAATCATCAATTTTAGGTTTTGCTACCATTTTAGTATGGAACGAACCATGTTCCAAACCAATTTTACTTTCCAATTCATCATTCCTCTTTGGCTGAGTAAAAGAAACTTTATGATAAAATCCTTGATTATAAGAAAAGACAAACCACTTTGCATTATGTTGAATATTATAAAAAATCAAGTTATGTAAAAATAGTGTGTATAAATAAATGGCAGATAAAAGTAAAGCATTGCTTTTGAACACTAAAACTTATTGATGAGAAAACAACTGCAAAAACTAAATTCTTTTATTTACGGAACAAAGTCAGTAAATTCAATCACAATTTTTAACAGAGAATACATTTTAAGATTATAATGTTATGTAATCTTTATGATGGAGGTTGACTAATAGAAAAACTTTCTAATGCACATATTCAGACATAGATGTTAAGACCAAGTGCTTAAAAACATATCATCACTGATTTCATAATATTAAATCTTTTAAATTACAAGATTTTAAGAAAAATCACATCTACTTATAACCTGAAACTACTTCTGTTGAATATATGCTCAACACATGTGCATGCTGATTTGTATACAACATTTACTAGTTCTTCTTTCCTCTGTTTTTATTTATTTTCCTTCCACATCATTTAGCTTTGGTTCTAGCCTGACAATTTTTCTCTTTTGCTAGCAAGTTTAAAGGGAAATGTTATTAAATCAAGGAATTCCATAAATATTGGTTAAAAGTTATAAATAGGTTGTCTTCGGTATTTGTCAACATAGAGTTCTTTCAATTAAAATATTTCCTGGCTACCACAGCGTGGAAGCTGCGGAAATTGGCTCCACATCCAGCTGGCTGATTCAGTAAGAAATCAGCTGGCCTCAATTTAGATTTCTTTTCTTTTAAAGCAGTGCCAAATTGAGGATTAGTACATTGTGGAGAGGGAGGCGGGCAGCTCCACCCCTGATCAGCCATTCTTCATTCCCTAGAATGGGCTTGCCTTCCCAGCCCCAGCTGTGCACTGAATTAATCGACACGGGAAGCTTCTCTGTCTGCACAGTTTTCAACATGCTCATCCAGGGCCTGTGCCACTCCTGACAAAAGCAAAATGTGGCTCTGATGACTCTGGTCCTGGAGATTTTACTCGGATGCACACCACAAACACCCACGTACAGAGAGAAAGGGTGCTTTGACTGTAAATTATATAGACGGTCAACAGTTGACATCAAATCTTAGGGAAATTAAATAAGAAGAGCAGAGGAGCAGTTATTCAGATTATCCATATATTCAGTTCATCTGAGAAAACATGTACGATTTTATCTCTTCAAAAACCATCCTTCCAAAGTAAGGGTGGGAAAACAATTTAGTGAGGAACCAGTCTGAGAAGGGACACTTACCGTTTTCATTGCCTCTTGCAAATATTTATGTTATTAACCCACTACTGCCTTCTTTTGACAGCAGCCTGCACTCAATTCACAGAGGCCAAAGTCCAGCCCACTAACATTTTCTAGTCCTGCTTGGCATCTTCCTGGAGCCCATGAGCCGATTAAGTGATTTTATGAACTAATCTTGCATTTATACCAGTATGGAAGGTCACATATATACAATTTTATTGTGTGTTATTATTCCTATAAATTGTGACCTTTTGTGAAAAAATATGCTCAGTGCTTATTTTTGAAGTATTATTGATGATTACATCTAAGAAAATTGTTTGGGGTTATGACCTCACTCAAATAGTAAGCTAGCTAACCATATCTGTTTTAATTTTGCCGCAGTTTATATAATCATCTATCTGTAGACCAGGAAAGTAATTGGCTTCTCTATATTATCACAAGTATCTGCAAAAGCATAATATTCTCTATGAATTAAGATATATTGTTAAAAGTAAAGAATACAAAAAGATTTTAGCAGAAAATATCTTTATTTCAGTCCATTTTCTTGCCAGATCAGGATTTATTGTATAATCTGGATTAGTGAATGCAAAATATACTTACAAAGGACCTGGAGAAGTCAAGTTATGAGTCTCTATAGCAATAATACAAGATTTATATCTTGAAAAAAAACTGTATAATAACAAAGATACTGATAATGAGAGATGTTGTTGGTCATCTATGCCTTTGCTTATTATTGCATTTCATACATCTCATTAATTTAATTTCTTATAAGTCCTGTTTCTTTAACATATCCCAGGTCTAGGGAGAATAACTATTGCTTTCCACCAGTATAGCTAAGTCACTGAAAATTATTTTAACACTCAGGGTTTCCTTGTGATTTTCATACATTTGTAATACTAGACCATGTAGCTATCAAACCTTCATCTATGAAAAACATATTGTGAAAGAGTTGAAAAAACAGAAGACTGCACTAGAAACATTCAGGGTCCAAGAATTGACATAAAAATTATATTAAAAAAGTAAAAAAGTGCAATGCTGGTCACATTGTTGGTTTAGGCTATATTGTTGGTTTCTGCTTATCAATTCTGGCTGAAATAGAAACTTTAAATAAAAGAATTGACTTGTAAATGTGAATGTTATCCCAGTTGATACAAAAAGCATATTTGCCTCCCCCCGCCTTTTTCAGAGGTGAATTTTAAAATCTATATTATACTTGTGTGTTTGGAGAGAAACTAAAACAATAGCAAGAAGAAAACAGGAAAATAAATGTACCTATGGATCAAAAAGCAATTTAGATTGCAATTGCTTCTGTGGAGATGAAATCGTTTCTGGTGCCAGATTAACAGTAGGAAAAAGTGATTTGGATCCTTTGCCACTGTTGTGGTATAAGAATGCTATCGGATCCCCTAGGAAAACAAAGGGAAGTGCTTTTCATTTTTGGCCAGGGTGCTTGTAAATTTACAAGGAATAAGTTGGAAAACAGGGTGACATCAATGGTCATAAAAATGTGACCTTCACCTCGACATAAGAAGACAAATAAAAGTTTTCCACAGCACCTGGCATTTAAGCATTAAGGAAGTGTAGTAAGGACAACCTACTCCTTTACAATGGCCCAAAGTGTTATTGTTTCCAAATGCTCCTTGTGTTCATATTTTTGAGTCACTGTAATTTAGTATACTAGTTCAAGAAAAGACAAAACCTTCAGAAGCTCTTCTGAATATGCATTGTTTTTTTAACCATTTTAGGTAAAAGCAACATGAATATGTTTGGATGACCATCCTTCTTGCATTGGTTACAGTTTGGTCCTTCTGCCAATTTGAGACCTCTGCTCAATAAATTACTTGGCATCTCTCTGCTCGGAAATGAGACTTCCACCTGGCATTGAAAGACTGGAGACCCTGGGGCTGGTTTAATCTTCAAGAACTACCCCTCAGTTCCAGCCACTGTGAACCTGGAATTCTACAGGCTGTCTTGTTCTCAGTACTTTCCAGAACTTCCTCATCCATTTCCCCTTCACTCATGGCCACCCTGTTCCCATTGATTTTTCTGTTTCCTTAAGGTATCCAGAGTTAAGTCCTCCTAAAAAACAAAGAACCAGAAATGATATAAAATGGTTAGCTTTGTATACTGTGACAAAACTATAGTGACCACTTTAATAGAGAGAGAATAATGCAATAACTATACTGTAATTTGAATGTGTTTATTTTACTGTAATTCCAGGTTACTTCATAAATTAAAAAATAGTAAGAACATAATATTGTAAGGAGGTTAGTGTGTCCTTATTTTCTGTGATCCCACTTTTAATTGACTATAACCTAACTATGGTCTCCTGACTTCTCAGATAGTCAGAACAGAGTTTTGTTGGAGAAATCATTAACTGATGACTTTTGAGAAAAGGTTTCTTTAACAGGAATTAAGATAGCCCTTATAATTTGGTGTTGTTATTTGGTTTTGTTTTTTGTGGTACTAGAGATTGAACCCAGAGGTATTCTACCTCTGAACTACACCCCCAGCCCTGTTTTATTTATTTATTCTGAAACAGGATCTCACTGAGTTGTGGAGGGCTTCTCTAAGTTGCTGAGGCTGGTGGCAAACCTGTGATCCTCCTCTTTCAGCTTCCCAAGTACCAGGATTTACAGGCATGTGCCACCATGCCTGGCTAATTTTTTTTAATTAGGAAAATATTTCATTAAAGTTTATATATATATATATATATATATATATATATATATATATATATATATATTTGAAACACAAAAATATTTTTTCTGGATCTTGCCTACGCACAAAGGGGGTGTGGCATGAAACACAAATATACATGTATATACACTTGCATATAAAATGAAGATTACATAAATTTAGGGTTCAGTTATTGGGAGGAGTCTGTTTGGTGTGTTTGTTACTTATAAAATAGTCATTTAATTATCCTTCTTTACCAACACTTTTTGTTAAAATTGAATAGCAATCTGACTTTCTGAAAAACTGTATTTGACACTCATTACAAATAGAAGTGGTCAGCTGGGCATAGTGATGCACACCTATAATCTCAATACTTGAGAGGCTGAGACAGGAATCTCACAGGTTTGAGACCAGTCTCAGCAATTCAGCAAGACTCTCATCAACCTAGCAAGACTCTGTTTCAAAACAAAATATAAAAATGACTCGGATGTAGCTCCAAGGTAGAATGCCCCTGGATTCACTCTCCAGTACCACCAAAATAAATAGTGGTGATCATATTCATGAACTTCTTGCTTTTATGATGTTGCTGCAGGTTTTAATTAGAACTTCTTAAATAACTCCTTATAACAGAATCTGACTCAACTATCATGAAGCTTTAGGTAGTATATTTCTTTTTTGTTTTTAATCTTTCTGTCTTCTTGCTGGAACATGGATGCAATTGCTTGGGCTCAGCAGCCATCTTAAAACTACAGATTGTGTGTAAAGCCAGGCCTCAAACCTAGTGAAGAGAAAGACTGAAGGAGCTTAGTATTTTCATGAGACATCTGCAAGAGCCTCCATATTTGTCCTGGATAATCCGGCTCTGGACTTATTTTACTAGAGAAAAAGTAGAGCCTTGCCTTTTTAAGCCATTATCTTTCAGATTTCATATTTCTAAGAGATAGAGCCACAATATTTTTTGTTTATTTTTACTACTTTACAA
>PVLC010010351.1:0-50770 GCA_004027655.1 Graphiurus murinus | reverse complement strand
GATTTCAAAATAAAGAATAAAAAAATAGGGCTGGGGGTGTAGCTCGGAGGTAGAATGCCCCTGAGTTCAATCCCCAGTACCGCAAAAAAAAAAAAAATAGTTATATGTTGCTTTCTGGTGCATTTCAGCATGACCTTTTTGCTCTTGAATGCTCTCAAGTAATAAGTTGACAATCCCTGTTGATAGTACTTTGGGGATTGAACTCAGGGGCATTCCACCTCCGAGCTACATCCCCAGCCCTACTTTTTATTCTTTATTTTGAAACTGAGTCTCACTAAGTTGTGGAATGCGTCACTAGGTAGCTGAGGCTGGCCGCGAACCCGGATCCTCCGGTCTCAGCCTCCCGAATGCTGTCTTCTTTTCTTTTGATTAGTATCATTTTGTTAACCTACATGCTTTTCTGTTATTTTTATTTTTGTAGTACTGGGGGTTGGACCTGGGGAGTAGGAGTGGGAGACTGCCAACTGAGCTACAATTCCAGCTCTTTTTATTTTATATTTTGAGACAGGATCATGCTACATTGTCCAGGCTGGACTTGAACTTGGGATCCTGCACCCTTCCCTCCTAAGTTGCTGGGATTACAGGTGTATGCCACTACACTTAGCTAGCCTTATATTTTTTTAAAGGGGAAAATATATATTATGAAAATGACCTCTTATAAAAGAAGAATGTAACCTTAGGAGCTGCTTATCAATTATTACCTTTCCTTAACTGCTTTGCAACTAGTGATTTGATAGTTGATGATGAACATGTCAGTGTGGTAAGTTATGAAACAGTGTGTATATCTAATTATGTGTATTTATTTCAGAAAAAGCTAGATATTTTTCCCCTGCATGGCAGAGGAAAAGAGATGAGGTAAGGGAAAAATAAAAACAAACAAGCAAAGAAACAAAAAATCACATAAATGAGTGTGTGTGTGTAGGTAGGCTCTTTTCCCTTCACACATGAGGCTTAGGTGATTTTATTCCTTCTGTCTTCCTTGTTGTGGTATTGCTTATTGATATTAGGAAAACTAAACTCCAAACACTTGAAAGAAAGCAGCAGTACGATGGATTGGCAGATGGCTGTGGCCTTGACAGTATGTTGATGTGTCTGAAACTCTCACACTCTAAATTACTGTCAGGGTTTGAAGTTTCTTTTAAGGGCAGTGAAGGCTAGATTGTTGATTTTACAGGCATACTTCATTTGGGAGGAAACTTCCTACAGAGAAACCATACCTAAGGAAATCATGATTTAAGAAACTAATCACATGTTTCTTCCCCAAGAACTGTTGCTGGAGAACCCTTGGGTCTTCCTTTGGCCAGTAGAATGAAAATAGAAGCTGAAATGTAGAGTTCCCTTATATATACATACATACATACATACATATATATATATATATATATATATATTTTTTTTTTTTTTTTTTGCGGTACTGGTATTGAACTCAGGGGCATTCTACCTCTGAGCTATACCCCCAGCCCTATTTTTTATTCTTTAGTTTGAAACCGAGTTTCACTAAGTTGCAGAGTGCCTCACTAGGTAGCTGAGGCTGGCCGCGAACCCAGATCCTCTGGTCTCAGCCTCCTGAATGCTGGGATTACAAGCGTGCGCCACCACGCCCGGCTTTAGAGTTCCTTTATAAACTTTATTTCAAGCTACAGCAGAAAATTACCTTAAATTTAGGTAGATAACTGTAACTGTTTTATTTTTCAAAGCTAGAGCTGGAATCCAGGGTCTCACACATGTTAGGCAAGCACACTACCACTGAGCTATACCTCTATTCCCTCTTTTACAATTTTTATTTTTATTAGTGGATTACAGTCATACATCTTTGTTAGGTACATGCTGGTAGAGGCATATAGAGGCATATATGCACACATCTCTCATTTAACTCTTCCCCAATTCCCACCCCATTCCCTCCTGCCTCCTTCCTTCTCATGTTCAGTTCAGTTTAGTGATTGACTTTGATATGTTTATGAAAGTACATCTTATGTATTCCGGTGTTTCCTCCTCCCTGCCTTACCCTTCAGTTAAGTCATCTTCTTTGCTCATCTAGAGTTTCTCCTTCTTCGTCTACAGTCCCTTTTATGGCCCACTTTCTCCCTAGCTTTTGCATATGATTTTTTACTTTTTGTGACTGACTAATCTCACTTAACATAATGTTTTCCAGTTCCATCCATTTCCCTACAAATGACAAACATCCTCCTTGAGAGGCTGAGACAGGAGAATCCAAGGTTTGAGGACAGCCTCAGCAACTTACTGAGACCCTGTTTATTTCCTTACTTAAGTTTGTTTCAAAGTAAAATAAAATAGGCTAGGGGTCTAGATTAGAGGTAAAATGTTCCTGACTTCCATTCCCAGTCCCCCCCCCCCAAAAAAAAAATATAAAAAAGCATTTCCATTCTTTGATCTTTTCCTCTCCACCTTGGAGATGTGGAAACTGGCACACAGAGAGGGCTAGCCTGGCTGGCCTCAGTCTCCCAGTAAGTGCGGGAGCTGGGATTTAAACCCATCTCTATCATTCCAGCTATGTTTGGACATGGGGGTAAGCTTTTCTGGAATCCCAACTTAACAGATAGAATGCCCAATACAGTTTTAGAAAATATAAACTATTAAATACTGATTAAATTCATGAACTTTTACTACAAAAGCTTTAAAAACATGTAACAAAATTGTAAAACACAGTCTTTATTTAAATCATTTTACTCATTACTTAAAACATCATTTATACGAGAAAATGTTTTCTAAGTTCAAAACAACCTTGAAATTTTAGATAGTGAACTCTTATGGGATTGTCTTTACTAATATTTTCATAGCAATTGATGTTCATGAAGTTATTAAATGACTCTTGCTTTTAAAAAAAATTGATTTTATTATATCCTGGGGTCAAATGTTTTTCAAAGAGCTACAACAATACTTTTATAATGAAGGTCAGTGGAGAATATTTCCTTACTTAAGTTTGGCATTCAAAAAGCTGGGTGTGGTGGTGCATGCTTGTAATCCCACTTGGGAGGCTGAGACAGGAGGATCCGGGTTCATGGCCAGCCTCAGCTACTTAGTGTGGCCCTCCAAAATTAGTGAGACCCTTTTTCCAAATAAAGAATAAAAAATAGGACTGGGGGTACAGCTTGGAGGTAGAATACCCTTGGGTTCAATCCCCAGTAACCCCCCCCCCACACACACACAGAAAATTGGGGATTCAAAAATTTGATTATCATACAAATGAGAAACAACATACCTATTCTTTATTTAACAGAGATGCAGCTTACCGGGGACCAGCCCTTGAGGCAGTGGGGTCGGGGGTCCTTTGACAGTGTGGATTGAGACGAGGTCTTGATACGCTCACACCGAATGTAGTGAAGAAGTGTACCTGTTTTATTGTTTGTTAGTAGCTGTTTTATACTATTTTTTTTTTTTGCAATGAGGCATATAGAACAGGAATTTCCACAGACCTGTTCCTCCAAAGGTCATCCTCAACCATCAAGGTTACAACGCGTATATAAAAATTCTTTTAGTACATAAAAATTCTTAAAAATACAACACGTATATAAAAATTCTTTTCCATTAGTTTAAATCTTTACTATTTGTTTAGCTCCTTTAAGCAGTGTTTTATCTTTATCTCAGGTAGCTAGAGGGTTAATGTATCCTGTAAAATTCCAGGGAGACAAGGTGGGAGTGGGCAAAAGACCTTTGCAGTAACTATTTAGATAAACTTGCTAAGCCTGTTTCTTGACTAATGCTTGAAAGAGGTTAATGAATTCTTTATATGGGTTTGTTTTGAAGCACTGCTTTTTCAGCAAATATTAAGAGATCACTATTTGCCCGCCACATGCTTCTAAGAAATTTTCCCTTATAATTAATGTAAAAGCAAAACCCAAAGCACCCAGAATTTCCAGAATATAATAATGCAAAGTGGGATATGCCACACATTCCTTGTTTTGGAATCGTCTGCCTTGCAGGAATCCAGTGGATCGAGCCTTGCTCAAGATCCAGCTATTAAGGAGCTGTGGCAGGAGCTCCTGGAGTGTGCCAGGTCAGGCCAGGTACTAGGTGAGTTTATGGAGTTGAGCAAAGACTGGTATCTTCATATTCACATCTATGTTGGCAAGTTATTACTACATGCAAATTTCTGAAATAGAGATATTTTTTTTTCCCAGATATTCAGGGTATTAGCAGAAAATAAGCACCAATTTTCTGAGATTTTGAGTATAGGATATGTGTCAGTATTGTGTCATATTCAGAAGTTGGCCGTGGCTGGGCGTGGTGGCGCATGCTTGTAATCCCAGCATTCAGGAGGCTGAGACCAGAGGATCCAGGTTCGCGGCCAGCCTCAGCTACCTAGTGAGGCACTCTGCAACTTAGTGAGACTCGGTTTCAAAATAAAGAATAAAAAATAGGGCTGGGGGTATAGCTCGGAGGTAGAATGCCCTTGAGTTCAATCCCCAGTACCGGGGGAAAAAAAAAAAAAAGTTGGCAGTGAGTAAATAATTTTTATGACAAATTTTCAATAAGATTTAAATTCCCTAAGACAATAGAAAATATTTTCTTTTAAGAGAAATTGATGGGAGTGAAGTGCTGATTTGTGTCAGATTTTTAAAAAATTAAAAAGAACAGGTACATGCCGGATGTCAACGTTTTATTATCTTTTATTAAGCATATTTTGTAGGGTGGAAATTCTGCTTCTGTTTCATGATATTGGTGTCATTCACCTGGATGGCTAGCTTGACTTTGGAGCAGTCAGTGTGTCCAGGCTTAGAGAGAAGCCAAGAGACTCAGAGCTTGGATCTGCCTGTTGGAGGTCACAGTCCTACTGCAGGAGAGGCTGCTGCAGCACCCGACAGCCTTGGCTGCCAGTGTGTAGCACATTTCCCAGTGTCCAAATTGGCTCTGAGGAAGTCCTTCCAGGTGACACGGATTATCCTTCTCTACCACAATGTCAGTGTTGCTGCCAAGGGACTCATGTCTTTTCTTAGAAGTCATTTACAGTGTTTAATTTTTCTACTGGTTCATGTGCTATTTTAGCTAATATTAGTGTGCTAAAGTTAAACACCTGGCATTCACCCGATGTTCATACATCCTTTTGTAATTTTCTAATCAGTCATTGGAGGATGGACTGTTATGAATGGTGTACTTGAAGGTCTTCTTTAGGTCACCATTGTCATGGGGCCTGAATGCTGGCATGTTCTGCAGGTTTTGTTTATGATTGGATTATGTGCAGACTGAGAGATATAAATCCTAAGGATGCGGCAAGCAGGGATCCTGGTAGAATTCTGTGAGTGTTTTAAGCTGTAATAGAAATGATATTGAGCTTTTGATATGATACCAATTAGATTTTTTTCCCCTGATCTCACAGAAGCACGTGTCCCTAATGGACCAGTTGGACAGAATATTTGAAATCAAGAGCTTATTGGTCATTTGAGAACTCTAGTTACCATCATCATTCATACACATGTATATACAAATGAGCGTTCACTTAAGTGTGACTGAAGGAGGTGTCCCGTGGCACTCGTGATTGGCAGTAAGGAAAGAGGGAGGAAGAAGGCAGGTGGATGCATTGAACCCATTAGAGGCACAGTTTAGCCGTGTGCACATGTGTTCTGAGGTCCTATCTCCTTGTTCAGGCTGAGATTTGAGGGCAAGACACTGGAAGGTATGTAGTATTGGGTAGTATGGGTTAAATAGATGGTAGTAGTATGGAGTAGATAATGGTCATAACTCATGTTTATTGGTCACTGATGTTCCAGTAGATGTGCTGAATTCTTTGTGATTGCTATGCTTTACTGCCTAGATGAACTTATTTCTCATATGGAAAGGTAAGTGATATGCCCAGGATCACTCTTGCACATGTGCCATCTGAATGAAGGCAGTTTGATCTAGAGCCCAGAAGCTTGCTCATACTTTATTTTGTGTGTGTGTGTGTGTGTGTGTGTGTGTGTGTGTGTGTGTGTGTGTGTTGGGGGTATCATGTACTCCTTCAGTACATTCTAGATTTTTAAGGTAACGATTGCTGAGCACAGCTGTCAAAACTACCTATTTACTCTCCCAGGGAAGGTTCTATAAGAGGAGCTTATTTCTGATCTCCATTTGGGATCAGCTTGCAGTGAGATTTGGTATAGGAAGTGTGGCATAGAAAACACTTCCAATCCTGACAGTCTGCGGCTATTTATTCTTGTTTGGGGACAGAAGAAACCAGATTGATTTGTGATATTTTTCTAGGCAGGTTTTATTGACTGTTTCATTATTTTAGTCATGAATACATTTTTGCCATTTTTCCCTATAACATATGTTGGAGCAGAAGTCTCATCTGTTAGAAGCAATATTAAAAGTACTTACATAACAATAATGTTTATACAAAAGATCATTTGTATCCAAATAAAGAGGTTTACTTACTGTACTTCATTTATCTTTTTATCTGTCTGAAGTGCCAAGAAAAGAGATGTGGAAAAATACTCATAGGTAAGGAAAAGACAAGAACATATGTTTGGGGAACATAGAATATAGCCTTTTGGGGAACATAAAATTTCTGTATCTCTATATTGTGTTTTTTCTTCATGATTGTTCTGTCTTTCCTACTACTGTGGTCTGTTTAAATTTGTTTAACATATCTAGGTCTTCAAAAACAGATTCACATAACCCACATCTTGCAGAAATGTTTTTCAGATCAGTTGATTGTGCAGGTGTGTTATGAAAACAGGAGTTTAGTTCTACCCCCTCTTCTCCAGTGCTCTTCTAGTGGGTTTCTAGCAAAGACCAGCATCCCTCTCATGTAGGAGTCCTTTCTTTGAGCTACACCTCCAGTCTGTTTTTATTTATTATTTAGAAACAGGGTCTCTCTAGGTTGATGAGAGTCTCACTACTTGCTGAGACTGTCCTCGAACCTGCAATGCTTCTATCTCAGCCTCCCAAGTACTGGGTTTACAGGCTTGTGCCACCACCCCCGGCCTTCTGTTTGTTTTTAAACTCACTACCACTTGCTATATTTCCACAGCATTCGGACACTCATGTCCTGAGTCTTCTCTTTTCCTTGCTGCAGTCCACAAGGGTGTGTGCCTTCAAGAATCGAAGTTCTTTCCTTTTCTCTCTTTTCTTCCTCCACTTTCCAGTGCCTAAGCATAGGGTCTGTGCATAGCTGCATTCCATGGCTGCAGTGGTTCAGTAGTGTCTCCATCCCCACATTCTGGGTGCGTCTCAGTACCTGCTATATGATGTTGAATGTGCTAGGATTTGGGGATACAAATCCTCAAATTGAAGTCGCGTACTCTACTGCAGAGGAGAAATATCTAGGGAGAAAATCATCTTAGCACAAAATAGTAACATAGCAGAGCTCTCCTCACCCATGAAAGAAGCAGAGACATAAACACACCCATCTCCCCGAGTTACCACATGGGGTTACTGGATGGAAAGCACTTTCCTAAAGTATAGTGAGTTCACAAAGATGGAAGAGGAAAGTACTCCCTGTGCTGTTACAGTGACTCTCAAGTGACCTGTGGTCCAGGAACAGGCTTTAATACTGGCTTTGTGGTGTGCTCAAATTCAGTTCTCCAATGGATCTTTTCAATGACTCCTAATTTTCTGCAGGTTCCTACTTGCAGGGCAGGTGCTATTATTCTAAGCATCTTTTCTTGCCAGTTGGCTTTTAGAAATCTGTAAACATCTTTTGAACGTCGAATTTGTGAAATAAACTGGTAGGTTGTCAGAAACATGTATATAGAATATTAGTGTCACTTTAGTTGGGAGGTGTTTGCAAACAAAATGGGCAAAGCTCTGAGGAAGGCACCCTTCCACTTACACTGCTGTGTTAGCCATCTTCTCTTGTGTCTGGTTCTGTAAATGGCAGTCTAATCAAATGGCAGTTCAACTATAGAAAGCAGTTGGATGTTGTAGCATCTGATAAAAAAATGAACAGAAAAGACGAGGCCAACCGGGGTCTGTTTAATGCCTGCTGAAGTTGCACACTCAATATTTTTTTTTTTTTTACTTCTGTGTAAAGTAGAATGAAAACAGAAACTGACATATTCCATCCAAATATAAGCTTTTAAATTTCAAGCCATAGCAGAAAATTGCCAAAAATTTAAGTGGATATGTTTAGCAATTTTTAGTGGGTGATAAGGACTATGAGTGATAGAAGGTTATCTAGGATATAGTTTAGCTCTATTTCTGACATGGTAGCATAGGATTTTTAGCTAAACTTATTTTCTCCACTGACAATTTCTATTAACATGTGCTAGAATAAACCTGAAAGTATGTTCATTTCTTTAATCATAGCTACTTGGTAGGCTTTATAAAATAATTCATTATGCCTATTTTTTCTAGCTAGCTGTGACGATAAACTAGCACTAGTTATAGTCTGCATATGAAATGTCAGGATTCATAGAGTTATACTTATAACAAATGGGACATGAAATGATTACTTCTGGGCTCCAGTTTTTAACAGAAAATAACTGACAGCTATATATACATAAAATTTTCCTTTGTTATCTTAGTGGATTTGAGTGGCCTTTTCTTTGCCACTTAGATGTATGGGGTTGACATTTATCAGACTAGATTCCCAAATGCTAAAACTTAAATGTGTGCTGAATTCAGAGTTCCTGTATGTTAATCTTAGTTACTGAGAAAAAGTACTTTTAGACATAAAATAATTGTTTTCTTGATGTTTTCCCCCAAGGTAGTATCTCCTTGCTACTAAGAGTCCAGTACTACATCCCTGGAGTCATGGAACTGTGTTAAAAAAATTTTGAAAAAGCTGGGCATGGTGGCACACACTTGTAATCCCAGTACTTGGGAGGCAGAGATAGGAGGATCATAGGTTCCAGGACAGCCTCAGCAACTTAGTGAGACTCTTAGCAACTTAGCAAGACCCTGTTTCCAAAACAAAAAAGTAATAACAAAATAGGTCTAGGACTTTAAACCAGGAAGTATAAGACCCCTGGGTTCCATTCCCACTACCCCAACCCCACCCCCGACACACACACACACACACACACACACACACACACACACACACACACATATCCCCCCCACACACAAAAATCCTGAAAAAAATTGCATCTGTCTCGAACATGTACACTTTGTTGTTTTGGACAGCCCTTAAACAATACAGCAACCCAGTTATTTTCATAGCACTTACACTGTGTTAGTAATCTAGAGATAAATTATGTTAGAGGGTGGTACACAGGGCATATGCAGACCCTAAGCCATTTACACAAGAAACTCGAATATCCCCGGATGTTGGTTTCTGTGGGGGAATCCTGGAACCAACTCCCTGGGACAGTGAGGGAGGAGTCTTTGTTCATGAGATACTTTTCTGGTAAGGGTGTGGAATGTTAGACTGTTAGACCTGGAATGAACCTTGGGATCTTAAGCCCCATTCCATAGTGAGTTCATGTGGTGTGTCTTATACAGGGCTGTCGCTGGTGAGCACTGCTTATTTCTTCTAGCATACTTTTGTTGCAACACCACGTTATCTTCTTTACATGCTTACCATTGCTTTGCCTGCTCAATATTCTCCTACTGCAGAGGTTAGGAAACTGTCTTTGTCTTGCACCCACTTTCCTTTTGGCAATGGAGTAGAACCCCATGCACACAGAGACTGGCTGCAGCAATATCCCATACTTGCTTGCTTGGCCCTTTGCAAGTGCTTTGGATTGTGCCCATCGGGGCACTGAGTCCCTTCAAGGAAGGAACAGGGTCCTGGCTTTAAGGACTGTGGCATTGTAGTGCTCTTAGAACTACTGTGACTACTGTGAGAACTGTGAACCATGTGCAATGATGACACTTTAGGGTCCAGGAGATGATTAACTTTTGAAATCGGTCTTATTGTGGTGTTAAGAAGGAATGCAGGCTACAATTACTTGTTGATGTGAGAAGTGGCGGTGTGTTCCTGACAATAGACAGGTAGCTCTGCCTAGCACTTGGGTTCTGAAAAGGCTTACTATATTGGTTGCATTGAGTTTTTTCTTTTTAACCTGTTAAATATCTCCTTTCATATCTATCGAAGTTTTCTTCTATCTCTAACAAATCACTACAAACTTAATGGCTTGTAAAACAACATGTATTCATTTCTTGTGTGAGTGTGTTGGGGATGGTGGTGCTGGGGATTGAACCTAGGAACCTTCAACTTCTGAGATACATCCCTACCCTTTTTATATTTTCTTTGGAAACAAGGTCTTGCTACATTGCTGAAGCTGGTCTCAAACCTGCAATCCTCCTATCTCAACCTTTCAAATTTCTGGGATTCCAGGTGTTCACCACCAGGCCTGGCTATATGTCTTCATTTTATCTGACAGTTTCTGTGGGCCAGGAGCCCATGAGTAACTGGGTCCTCTGCTTAGGGGTACTCTCTCACAGGATCCTAATTGAGTGTCAGCTGGGCTGCATTCTCATCCAGAAACTGAAAGAATATACTTCCAAACTCCCTTTATTGTTGCAGAAACTTATTACCTGTGTGGGTAGTCCCCAGAGCCCCAACTTCTTGTTGGCTCTTGGCTAGCCTGCCCAAAGCTCCTTCCTGCTATCTAGGCTCTCCCCATGTGGCCATTGCCTTTATCAAGTCACCAAGGAGAGGCTGTTGTGTAGGTTGCAGGTCTACTAGCAAGTTTACCCAATACCATGTATTCATAGGAGTGACTGATGGAGTTACCCAGTAATATGTATTCTTAGGAGCAACCCAAGGAATTACCTGATATCATGTACTCTTAAGAGCAACACATGGAGTTACCTGATATAATGTCTTCATAGGAGTGACAGATATCTTTGCCATGGTCTGTTAGAGAAAAGCATGACACAGATCCTGCCCTTACTCAAGAGTACAATACAGGAGGCTGGAGGCAGGTATCATGGTAGGGGAGCATCCTATGATTTGTCTGTCAGTCTTTTGTCATGGTCGTTGTCGTCGTCGTCGTCGTCATCATCATCATAATCATCATCATCATCTTCTTCTCCTCCTCCTCCTCCTCTTCTTCCTCCTCCTCCTCGTTTTCCCTGGTATTGAAAGCATCTTGGTTGTTGGTCCTTATTGACATTTCACTTTATTTATCTCCTTTTCATTTCCATTTTCCTGACACCTTGTTTTTTAAATAAATTTTAATTGGGAGGACTGGCAAGATGGCATATGAGAGAAACAGCTCATCTCAGACACTGTAAGACTCTAATCAAAACTGCTATAAAAGCACCTTCTTGAGAGAAGAAAAAAAGCAGCAAAAAACTGAAACAACGAACTGTGACTGAACAATACCCAGAAAGCAGCGCTTGGGTGGTGCCAGCAGCCCATTAAGCGACCCCTGTGGTGCAAGGACTACTCACAAACACTGCGACATCTAACGACCTCTTCCAAACACAGTGACCAAATGTGGAGTAAGCAGCAACAGAACTCCACAACCTAATCTGGTGACATATTTCCACATGTTCAAGAAAGACCCAAATCTTGACATATTTAGCTTGAACCTATGGCAACACCTCAGCTCACCTCTTCCTCCAGAGCCAGAGCAGCCCTCAATTGTAAGTCAGCAGTGGCCACCTCTGTAGTGCTTGGATAGGAGCAGAAGCGTGGGATGGGCCCAGAGCACACAGGACACAGAGACATTACAGGGACCCTGGAGAATTCCCTGCCATTAGACTGGACACCTGCCACCTGCATAGGCAGAGAGAGAGAGAGAGGGACAGACACAGGGCCTATGGAAAACTCAGAGCCCCAGGCTTATACTGGGTCCAGACCCAGGAACACCTACCGCCTACATAGGAACAGGACTTGTGGAGAGCTCTGAGACTCAAGTTTGTAGCAGGAGAGGCACCAGTGGAACTCGGTGCCTGCACTGTCTGAGAGAGACATCAGGTCAGGATCCTAATCACTGCAGGCGACCCACAAGTGGGTCCACAAAATGTCATCACCACTATAGGTCAGTGAGCAAATAAGAACACTTGAAACATGCTTGAAAATCTATAGTGAGTAAACATCAAACAGCTGTAAATATCTGTGCAGATCCACGTGAACTTGTGAACTGCAGAGGCTGTATGCTTGCAGGGGTGTTTTTTTTTTTTTTCTCAGTCTGTTTTTATTTTATATTGCTTTGTTTTATATTTTTCTTTGGTTTGATAGTTGGTCGTTTTTTTAATTTTATGTTTGTTTGTCTGCTCTCTTCCTCATCCCTTTTAAAAGCTTCCCCCCGCTGGGCGTGGTGGCACACGTTTGTAATCCCAGCATTTGGGAGGCAGAGACCAGAGGATCCGAGTTCGCAGCCATCCTCAGCTACCTAATGAGGCACTCTGCAACTTAGTGAGACCCTGTTTCAAAATAAAGAATAAAAAAAAAAAAAAATAGGGCGTATAGCTCGGAGGTAGAATGCCCCTGAGTTCAATCCCCAGTACCGCCAAAAAAAAAAAAACAAAAAACAAAAAAAAGCTTCCCCCCTCTATTCTGTCTATATTTTTCCCTTCACCACTCTTTTTTTCTCTTTTCTTCTTTATCTTCATCTTACAAATCCGTCTCATATCACTACAACTAAATATTCTACATTGACTACTAGAATCCCCCCACATATTCATTATCTCTAATCTCTACTGTATATTACCTTACAATACTCAAACTCTCATCCTACTTGATTATATTGTCTACCTTACACCCATCACTGTGCCTTTCTTCCCTCACCCAACCGTCACCATTGAACACAACTCAACCTGCCTTTGTATATTACCAGCTGACACCTTGAAATCTCTGCTGCTGAGACTGGACCAGAGAGGTGAACTGCCAGAAAGGACTGCCAGACACCAAGGATAAACTTAACTCAGCAGATAGAAGAAATAGGTCAACATCTCTCACATTGAGGCTTAAAAACACAGAGCACGAATCCGGGCATGGTGGCGCACGCTTGTAATCCCAGCATTTGGGAGGCTGAGACTGGAGGATCCGGGTTCTCTCCAGCCTCAGGTACTTAGGCACTCGGCAACTTAGTGAGACCCTGTTTTAAAATAAAGAATAAAAAATAGGGCTGGGGGTATAGCTCGGAGGTAGAATGCCCCTGAGCTCAATTCCCAGTACCACACCCTGAGCCAAATCCCCAAAACAGAAGCAACAAACAGGAACCTGGACTTCAGTATCTGAAACCCAACAACATCAACATTGCTGTAGGCAGTAGCCCTAGAGTAACCACAACGCAGTACAAGATACTATTCACAGAGAGATATAGAAATAAGAAGCCTACAGATTGAGAGAAGCTAGCAAAAGCAGCAAAAATATAAACTTAAGAAACACAGAAATCATGAAAGGAAAAATAGCGAAGAAATAATGAGCATCAACAATAACAGAAAACATCAACACAGAATTGCAGAGATTACCAGAAGAACAATTAAGATCTTTAATAGTAGATATGATACAGGTTTTCTGAAAAGAATTCAGAGAGGGCCTGAAAGAAATAAAGGAACAAATAAACAAAGAATCTGACACACTGATCAGGAATCAAAAAGAAGCCTTGATGGATGTGAAAGATGCAATAAATGAAGTGGTGGCATCAGTACAAGCTATAAACAGTAGATTAGAGTACACGGAAAATAGAATCTCACTCTTAGAAGATGACGAATCCAAAAGTGAATGCATATATATAATTTAGAAAAAAACAATTCGACAGCATGTATAAGTGGACATTGATGAGATCTGGGTCAATTCTAAAAGAGCTAACCTAAGAATAATAGACATAGAAGATGGAATAGAAGTTGAAACCAATGGAATCAACCATCTTTTCTTTCTTTCTTTTTTTTTTGGTACTGGGGATTGAACTAGGGGGCATTCTACCTCCGAGCTACATCCCCACCCCTATTTTTTATTCTTTATTTTGAAACAGGGTCTCACTAAGTTTCAGAATGTCTCACTAGGTAGCTGAGGCTAGCCAGGAACCCGGATCCTCCGGTCTCAGCCTCCCAAATGCTGGGATTACAAATGTGCGCCACCAAGCCCGGCTTCAACCATCTTTTGAAAGTAGTAATTTCAGAAAATTTTCCAAACATAGAAAAGTTGACACTGACAGGTACAGGAAACATATAGAATCTCCTTTAAACAAGATCAAAGGTATACCACCCCATATAGTAATCAAATTGACTAATGTAGAGGCCAAGGAGAGAATGCTAAAGGTGACGCAAGTAAAAGACCAAGTGACATTCAGAGACAAATCAACGAGAATCACTTCAGATGTCCCAAACCAAGTAATGAAAGCCAGGAGGGCCTGGAGCATCATATTCCAAATTCTGAAAGAAAACACTGTGCAGTCAAGATTTTCCTACCCAGCAAAATTATTTCTCAAAATCAACTGGGAAATAAAAACCTTCCATGACAAACAGTATATAATTTATGCATCTGCTGGTTGCAGCAACCATTGACCTGCACTGTGTCTGTAGATTAGTTATACTGTCGCCTTAGAATTTTATACAAATAGAACCATGTACTACAGACTCTGGTCTGACTTCTTTACTTAATATAAATGAGTTTTGAGGTTCATCCATGTTGTTTAAGTAGTGTGTGCTTCCCTAATATTGAGTGATAGTGTCTTGTATATGTATAACACTGTTTTATTCATTTACCTGCTAATGAACATTTGTGTTGGGTATTATGAATAAGCTTCTGTGAATATTCATGTATACATTTGTAAAATATGGTTTATTTTTCTTGGATAAATATTAGTAATGAAATCACTGGGTCATATAATAAATTTATTTATTTGTTTGTTTGTTTATTTATTTATTTATTGCAGTACTGAAGATTGAACCCAGGGGCATTCTACTTCTGAGATACATCTCAAGTCCTGTTTTTTATTCTTTATTTTGAAACAGGGTCTCACTAAGTTGTGCAGAGCCTCACTAAGTAGCTGAGGCTGGCCATGAAACCGGATCCTCTGGTCTCAGCCTCCCAAGTACTGGGATTAAAAACGTGCCCCACCACGCCTCGCTATAGCTGTATTTTTCAATTAGCAAGATAGTGACAAACTGTTTTCCAAAGTGGTTTTACTATTTTGCACTCCCACTAACAGGGTATTAGCATTCCATTTACTCCACTTCGTCACCAACTTTTGATACTGTTTGTCTTATTAATTTCAGTCATCCTAACAGATGTGTGGTGACATCTTAGTGTAGTTTTTTTTTTTCCCCTAAGTTTACTGAGTGCCTTTAATATGCCAGGCTCTATGCTAAGAACACTATCAAGGGACCCTATTGAATAAATAAGTCAGCCTGAAAAAGTAAGAACAAAGCTTATAATCTCTGACTTCAAAAATTACTACAAATCTACAATAATACAAAGATTGTGGAGCTGGAATAAAAAGCGACATATAAATCAATGGAATTGTTGTAAGATGTTCAGTCCCACATCCTGGTCCCCAGAAAGGAAACTTTGGAGGCTAAAATCTGATATTCAGGCCTTTTTTAAATTTTTATTTTAAATTTTATTTTATTTTAATTTTTAAAAATTAACCAGTGTAGACTCAGTTGGCAGTCACCACAGAACTGAGCTTTAAACAGAGGGCTTACCTGATTCTTATACCCTCAGTCTCCTAATTTTGGGAGGGGAGGGGTAAGCACAAGATTTATTCTCCTAGCATAAGCGAGACACAGGCGGTTTATTTACATATCATCCCTCAGTTCGCTCTCATCTTATAAATGGCTCAGAGATCCTCTCTCATTCACATTAGGGAGAGTTCCTGGATCATGACTCCATGGAACAGCTCAATTAACTTTGCAGATTGCTCACTTGTGGACAACTGGGGGGAGGGCTTGGGGATTTCATATTTTTCCTATCTTAGGTCTAAATTCCTTAACAATAATTTCAAAGCTCTGATTGGTTTTACAAATTTGTTCCCTGCTTTTGAGAATTGTCAATACATTTTAATGAAAAATTCTTGACCTCTAAGGCTATTTCCATAGAGCCAAGAGAAGAGTGTATGGGAGTGGATCCCTCCCAGCCTTCGAGGTTTCTACCACTCCCTGGATCAAATCCCTGACACCAGTCTCAGCCAAGCTCCACCACACGGGATGAGACCTGCCGATTTGTTTTCTATTTATGTATATATTTATTTATTGTACTGGGGATTGAACCCAGAATAATTCTGCCTTCAAGCAAAACCCGCAGCCTAATTTTATTTCTTATTTGGAAACAGTGTCTCCTGAAGAAAGGCCATGTCAAGGGCAGGGTGGACATAATCTTGGCAGAATATAATGCATGTGTCAGGGGAAGAGAATGGCAAATGCTGGGCTGAAAGGAGTGGAAATGCAGCACATTTGTAGCAAACTAAGAGGAGAGGAAGGCATATCGACAACAAAAAGGAAAACGGAAATGGAAAGCATGAAGATAGCTGAAAAGTTTGGAGGATGGAGGATCTGAATGAGAATGGCATAAATAAATCACCAACACAGCAGCGAGGTGGGATAGCTAGTCTGTTGGGGGGAAGTACGGACCCACCATCCTCCACAAAAGGCAGAGCCAAGGCACCAAGGGTCCATAGCAGGGAGAAGGCTCCACAGAGATGATCACGCTGGCTTGGGAATTGTATGTGATGGTTTGCTCACCCAGGAAGAGGTCCTGTTTTGTGAAAAGAGAAACCCCAAGGGGATGGAAGATCAGAAAAAAAGACAGGGATCCATCCTCCTTGCGCACATAAGAGGCTTGACATTGATGGAGTCCTTTTGGGCAAGAGTAACACATGGAAGCAGGACTTAGGCCCCACCCATGATGGGAACAATCTAGAAGATGAGGATCCTCAATGTCAACTGTAAAGCAACTGCCCCTATAGGACCACATTGGGGGCAACATGGACAGAATATTTGTGTTTAAAAATTATCCAATTCATGGAGGATGCTTACAGTGTGCCGCGTAAAACTTATGGATAGTGTTAAATCCACCAGGGTCAATAATACATGGAACATTGGAATCAGGTCTGATAAAATATTCATGGAAGGTCATAGTCCTAAGGAAAACATGATCCATATAGTTTGTGGTGTCCCACAATGTAGGAATAGACAAGTTGTGAAAGGGTTGGTGGGTAACAAATCAACAACGCTCCAGTCATTCAACTGCGGCAAGGGTAGAAGGATATGAAAGCAATAGGGGAGTTTGCCTTGTTGCTATGCAGTGCAATGCTGAGCATCAGGGGTATGCATATCAGCTGTGGGCCACCACTTCAGGATGTGGTCGTCCATTGCTTCCTCGTGGTAGCAGACCTTGGTGATGTTTCAAGGTTAGAGACCAAGCAATGAAACGTGTGTCCAGAGCTGGAAAGATATAATCTACCAGGGTTGGCCAGGTGAGGTCTCCATCGTTTCATCTTCATGTTCTGAGGATGATTGATGCAAAGGAGTTCAGTCACATCTCGGGGTACCTCAAAATTCTTGCAGGTGTTGGTAACCAGGCAACAGTGGATGTCATAGGTCTACCACATGCTTCTTGAAAACATGCAAGAACGATACCAAGAGACCTTCCATACTGATGCAGACAGATTCTGTAAGGACTTGGGGTTGAAGGCGAGTATGACATCCTTTGTGTTGGGTCTGCCTTTCCTACTGGGAGTTTGTAGGAAACCTCTGATAGTTGGAGACGGGGAATGGTACACCAGGATAGGCAGCATGTTGACAGTGACCCAGAAGCTGGGAAGATTAAACTCGTCCCATCTGGCATGCAGTATCATTACAGTATACCACCTGTGTATAATTCCAAGACACCTTATAGTCCAAAGGGGAGACACTGGAGGAGTTAACCGGATGATAATGAAGTATGGTGTCATTAAACTCATAGCGAGAATGGTTTCGGGTGGTATTCAGAGAGAATTGGAGGACTGATTCTAGATCAGGCTTAAAGGGTTGAGGTTACCCACTGAATTGTTTTTGTGTACACCATTCTGCTATCTCCAACAGTTAGACTTGAAATGTAAGTCTAGTCCTATGATAGCAGGGTATGCAGGACAGATGAGTGAGGCATTGAGTATAAGGTTTCGGATAGCCAACATATATGTGCAAAGAGAATCCTGAAAGAGGAATGGGGAAGGGGTAGTGGGAGTCTTGATAGCAAAAGGGGAAAAAGGTTGAGTCATGGGGTCCATGAGCATAACGGGGAACTTGTAGCCCTGAGGACTGCAGTTTGGGTCCAATCAGGGATTGGAGGAAAGGTTTGATTCAACACATCCATAAGAAGTCAGTGTGCATTGACCAGTTCTGTTTTGCCATAGTACAGGAGGTTAGGAAAGTCAGCCACACATAGCACGGAATGGTTGGTGTGGTTAAGATAAGGAATGGAAGAGAATAAGAATTCAGGGCATGGTGCTCTGAATAGCTCAGGCAAGGGTATCCAAAGCGAAGTTCTCCACTTAGGGTACATGAAGACATGGTCTACACCTGTCCAATTGACTTGGGGTGGGGGGCAGTGGGGGTTGTTGTGTTTCAAGCAATTGTAGAAGTTGTAGAAGCTGGATAGGAAGAAGAAGCCGCTTCTTTCTCTCCCCCTTTTCCTTCATCTTCCTCATCGTCTATCTCATCATCATAATTAGTATAATTAAATTTATCATCATATGGAGCCATTTGGTCAATGTTTGATGCTATAAATGCTGAGAAGAATTTAAGCTGGGAAGCCAGTTTTCAGGTAAACATGTCATTTTTGTCTCTGTGTGAAACTTCATATGTGTAAATGAAGGTAAACATGTCATTTTTGTCTCTGTGTGAAACTTCATATGTGTAAACTGCCATTGATAGTCATTTGAGAGAGTTGTCTAGGAGTGGGATTGATTTTGTGGAAATCAGTGGAACGCATAAATCACGGAAGAGGACATTACTTGTCTCCATTCTTGCCGGGGGCCAGCCCTCAAAGTGGTAGAGCCTGGGGGTCCCTCGTTAGGTGGAGATTGAGACGAGGTCAAGAGTGAGTGAGAGTACGCTTACACACCATGTATGTTAAGACGCATCTGTTTTATTCATCTCATGAGTGATATTTATGCTCATTACAACAAGGTATACAAAAACAAGAATTTTTACAGCCTTGTTTTTCCCTAGAGTTAAGTGGGTACATTTTTAAATAGAAAGGCTATTTCCTATAGTGTTTGCTAAGATTAGGGAAGCAGCAGAAGTTTACAAAAATACAAAAGTGTAAATGAATTATTCTTTTAGTAGAGAACAGGATTAGAGGTTAACAGCGAGGGAGGAGCAGGGTTAAATGTTAAAAGCGAAGAAGAACTATTCATTAGATAAATCTTTCCGATTTGCTCAGGCAGCTAGAAGGTAGCTAGTTAATAAGTTTTAGGTAAGCGGAGAGTTTGGCAAGTTCTCTGTCTTGAAGCTTCTTTTACTTATGATAAGAAACCTAAGTTCAGCCGGGCGTGGTGGCGCACGCTTGTAATCCCAGCATTCGGGAGGCTGAGACCGGAGGATCCGGGTTCGCGGCCAGCCTCAGCTACCTAGTGAGGCACTCCGCAACTTAGTGAGACTCAGTTTCAAAATAAAGAATAAAAAATAGGGCTCTGGGTGTAGCTCGGAGGTAGAATGCCCCTGAGTTCAATCCCCAGTACCGCAAAAAAAAAAAAAAAAGAAACCTAAGTTCTCTTGACTCAGCTGCCGGTATTTGTAGAGTTAATGGATACCTCTGAGCCAGGCCTAGGCCTTGATGACTCAATCCATACAGCATCCTGAGCCTCTTAAAAAATCTTTTAATGTGGAAGCAAAGCCCAAATTTCCAGAATAAAATAATGTAAAGCGAGAAATGTCACACGTCCCTTATTTAGCAGACCAAGCCTTGCTCTTAGACCTTACTGGTTAAGGTAACAGCTGCACATTCTTATCTCACATGGCAGCTCAAAGGATTGGTGTCATAGATATTGGTATTATTGATATCTTCTAAAGTCACTCAGAATAAGGGGGAATACTGTTCAATAGATTTATAGAACTGCTTGCAGCCCAATTTGTAAGCATATTTTCCGTAGGCATAGCACCAAGTGTACTTGCTCCAAAAAGATCTAGTGTTGTAAGTAATATTTTGGAAGAGTTGAGTATGTCTCAATATTCAGGGATATGTCCCTGTACCTGTACATAGGAGCCATTGATAGGGTCCTTCCAAGGGGGTCAGTGTTTTCTGGTTTTGTTGAGGGGGCAGTAGAAGTAATAAGTGTAGTAATAGTAGTAGTGCTAGTAGTAGTAATAGGTATAGAGCTGATAGTAGAAAAGTCAGTGGTATTACGGGTGTTAGCAAGAATATACCCTAGTAAGTGAGATGTCTAAGGTCAACCAGAATATCGGTGGCCACATACTTATTGTTCCTTTTAAGTGGTTTACAGCGTCTAATTTGTGGAGGAACACCTGTGAGGATTGCGATGATGTCAATGAATGCCTCCCACATTTCCAATGGGATGTGAGTAGAAGAAGGAGACATTATTGGGTCAAGGTCTCAATGATACACAATGAATAATTCACCACGTGAGATGCCTCTATGTGGTACCTGCAGGTCCAATTGGCACAGGTTATTGCAGTTGTGTCGGGGCAGAAGGTCCATTGACTTGTTAAGATTGCTGTGGCGGCTAGTGTGACAAGTGTGAAAACTGCACTAGACCAGTACCAGAACATTGTTCATGCTTGGGAGGTGAGATCATTAAGCTTGGTCAAGTGTATTTTGCCTTTGGTTCTGGTGGTCCATACATTGTTACCTGGACTGCCCACCACAATTTCCTGTGCGAGAAGAGAGAGGTCTTTAGGAGACCTTACTACACACTCATGGGGTGCCAAAGTGTTGGGCTTTAGCAGTACCACAGGATCCTCTGGGTCGCCAGCTGGGTATACTTCATTTAGTGGAGAACTATAGATTTAGGGCCTTGAGTTGAGCTCATATAAAGCTATTGCCAATGCCTTCCTCAAGGGGAGATCCGTAAAAGATCCTAACCAGTTTTTTAGTATCCTGTTGAATTGTTCCACATTACTGGTTGCCGTTGAGTTATATTTCCATATGGAAATTCCATTGAGTGATTAATAACTAGGCGACCTTTTGGGTTGATGGCCCAGTAAACTGTGAGCCCCGATCGGACTCTATAATGGCCATTTGTTGCAGTCCACTGCCATATGGTTTGTATGTCAGCTTGCTCAATAGGTTCAGTTGAGAGAGAAGTGTAGGCCAACCTGCTATACTTACCCACCATAGTGCACACATACTGGTTATTGAATTAGGTAAAGGTCCAATGAAGTCAATTTGTACTGTATACCTAAACCTGAGAGCTTCACAATGGGCAAATTCGTCTGTCTTTTGGTTATATACTGAAGTAGGGTCTGATCGAGTAGGGTAGGCTATATTGGTTACATGACTACCCAATATAGTGACTGGTGCCTCAGCTAAAAAGATCCAATTCAGTCTAGACCATGAAGGTTTTCTGTTGATTGTCCAATCTGCTTCCCTCCATTTGGGAGACCAGATGGCTGAGTATATGTGGGCCAATTTTTGGTGTTCCTTGACTGATTGTTTTACTGCTAATCTTGCTGTGATGACTTCAGCATGTGTGCAGAAGCACTGGCACCTTCTCTAACCAAAACCATCCGTTCTGAAGGATGGAATGCTGTGGCATTCCACTTTATCCTACCTCTCACCAATGTCAAGGAGCCACCGGTGAGCCACACATTGCTTTGCATGTCTTCACAAGCAGTAGTTCCTCATCGCCCGATGGGGTGTTTTTGTGGTACCTGAGGAGCCACTGGAGCTGGTACCAGTGAGTAGGGCCGCCATCTCTTCAGATAGTGGTCCCTTTTTCCCTGATGAGGTACATTGGTGGTTTTTTTTATGACCTCCTATAGGTATCACTTCCACTGCAAGACCTTGGGTTTCATCGGAACTCCTCGACAGGCTTTGCTGGGCATTTTCATCCAGTCCAGAATCAGTTTCAGGGTTCAGATTCTAAGGGGTTGTTGTTGTAAAGCTGGGAGGAAGGTGTGCAGTGCCCCATACAAGGTCGATGCCATTTTCTCAAATAGAGAATATTTGTTATCAGCATAAAGGAAACGTTTGCAACAGAATGCCACTGTCAGTCCAGCAAAGGTCCCTTGCGCTAGGTAAATGCCCCAGTTCTCATACCCATTCAGATATATAATGTCAAAAATAAGACTATTTGTAGGCTGGGGAACATAGAGTCAGACATAGGTTATCAAACATTCCTTCTCAGCTTTGAATGCCTGTTTTTGTGCACCAGTCCACTCAAAATTGGCTACCTTTCATGTTACCTCATATATGGGCTTCAATATGAATTTTAAATAAGGGATATGATTTCTTCAGTACCTGAATAACCCTATAATGTATTGGGCACTAGATTTCTCCTTGGCTAGAGGAATTGAGCAGACCTTTTGTATGACCGAATCCGGTACTGCTGGTCCTTTAGTGGTCCATATCACCCCCAGGAACTTGACTGACTCACATGGTCCCTGAAACTTGTCCAAGTTGATGGTCCATCCTTCTGCCTTTAATATTTGCATCAGCTTGTCTGTGGTATCTTTAACACCTTTGTAATCCTTACCGCACACTATAATAACGTCCATATAAGACAGGACTCGTGTCTCTGGGGTTGGTTCTAGTTTCCCCAGTGTCCAAGCCAAAGCAATGTGGGCAATAATGGGGACTATTTTTATACCCTTGTGGGACTCTCGTAAATCGATATTGTACATTCTCCCACATAAAAGGGGTATAGTCTCTGGAATTTTCATGCAATGGAATACAAAAAACATTTCTGAAAGGTTGATAGAGGCAAAGACAGTAGGAGCGAATGACTTATAATACTGTTAAAAATTTCCTTTACTTTGGGTAAAGAACTTGGCATATGATAGGATTTAGCATTAATACTGTGATAATCTAAAGTGAATCTATAGGTTCCTGAGGGTTTAAGAACTGGCCAAATTGGACTATTGTATGAAAAAGACTGGGTCCGTTCTATGAGGCCCTTTGGCCAGTACCTTACGGATGGTTTTCTGACACATCCTGATGTCCTCCCTTCAGACTTTTTTGTTTTTGTTTCTTTGTTTGTTTTTTGCAGTAGTGGGGATTGAATTTAGGGGTATTCTACCTCTGAGCTACCCCCCCACCCCCCGCCCAATTTTTTATTCTTTGTTTTGAAACAGGGTCTCACTAAGTAGCTGAGACTTGCCATGAGCTTGCGATCCTCTTGTCTCAGCCTCCTATGTACTGGGATTACAAGTGTATACCACCATGCCTATCTTGGAGGTATTATTTTGTAAAACATAGTGTTATTTGGGATAGTTTCTTTGGTGGCATTTTTACAGAGACTAAGCAGCTATTTCCTACCTAAATCCTTTTTAGTGGAAGCCAGTCACCAAATATTCGAGGAATAAGATCCATGCCCAGTATATCCACCAGAGCAGTCATAAAAGAAGCTATAATAGTTTTGGGGGGGGTGATCAAATATAAGTAACTGGATATTTTCATTGTGGGCCGGAGTAATGCCATTAATCCCTTGAATGCTATTCCTGAATTGGCTAGGTTGGGAGGAATACTATATTTGATAGTAACCTCACTCCTGGTGTCTCTCAGGAAGAAAAGACGAAGTTTCTTCCTGCATACCTTACAACTCAGATGAACATACAGCCTAACATCTGGTCTGGATTTGCCCTGGATCTGTGCATTCCTGGCCTTCCTGTAATTGGAGGTTGGGTGCCAGCCTGGGGTCGTATGTCCCTCATTCTGCCTTGGTTGTGTTCCATAGAGTGGCAGTTCCCTCGAGGGATTCTGTTTGGTCCGGACGTTGGCCCTGTTTGGTTGCTCTTGGATCCCCACCCTGGGCTCCATGGGGATCCGTGTCCATTTTTTGGACATTGGCACCACCGGACCTGATTATAACAGCCTTTGCAGCGTGGTATGCCATCCCAAGATTTGGCCAGAAAGATACCCTTGGGTGGTTCATATGGAAGCAACGTGGGTGGTGTCCTGGCTGTAAAAGATAAGATCTTCTTGCTTTCCAAATCCTGCACATGTTTGAAATAATTGATTGTGGCCTGTATCATCGTGCAGGCGGCTAATGTTGATGTGAGCATCAAGTGCAAGTGCGAAGGTGCACCTTTGATAATTAACCTCTACGTGGCTGTCATCAATGGACTTGTCAGGGGAGTGGACACTTGATGGTACATTTTATGTAGGAGGCCTTTCTTGTGACATAAGGTCATTGCTTGATCTAAAAAGCTCCAGCTACTCTGGGGCTCAGACAAACTGAGGTCCAATATTGGAAATACCTGAACCCAGGTTAACTAGATCCACTCAAATAATGACCTCACTTACCCGGGGTTATTCTCCAGAATAGTACTAAGCACATCCTATATATGTGGGTTCTCCATTATGTCTACCACAGAGGTCATTTCCTTTGCTGGTAGTGTGACACTATTGGCCCCTTTATTCCAAATTTTTAGGATGAATTCTACATCTTAGAATCTTTTTGGATGAAGTCTTGTCTATACTGTTGCACTTCAGCCCTATTCAATCCTCCCTAATTTCTATAGTTTGCAGTTTGCTTGGTCCTTCCCCCTACCCCCAGGTGATCAGTTTGGGGTAATAACATGTTTGACTGTACTTACTGGTAATCTTTCTTGCAATTCCTGCATATCTATATCATTATAAAAGGAGTTATTAGAGCTCTTCATCTTGTCTAAGGTGGATTTGGCCAAGTGCTTGCTCTTCATCCGGTCATTATCCACATCTGATATGATCTTAAATAAAATAGCCATTACTTCCTTTGCAGGAGCTAGCTCAAGGATAGGCTCTACCACCTCAGGGGAGGTGAGTGGGATTTCTACGGAAGTTCCCTTATCTTATTGGGACAGCTTGCCCTGCACTAGTCTTTCACATGGCCTCCAAGCTGATTCAGGCCATAGTTTGGTATTCTTCTTAGGGTTCCTCAGAAACCATACTTTGGATTTCTTAAACTTTCTGAAATTTTTCGAGTTGAATGGCTAGATTCAAACAAAACTTGTTTCATTTCTGTCTTTCTCTTTCTTTCTTCCTTTCTTTTTTTGCACTGAGAATTGAACACAGAGGCATTCTACTTTGAGCTATATCCTCAGCCCTGTTTTTTATTCTTTATTTTGAAACAGGATCTCGCTAAGTTGCAGAGGGCCCAAGTAGCTGAGGCTGGTTGCAAACCTGCAATCCTTCTGTCTCAACCTCCCAAGTACTGGGATTACATGTGTGTGCCACCACATCTAGCTGATTCTTTTATTTTTTAATTACCAGTGCCAGTTACTAATGTTATAAGTGTTTAGTAGCTGGTTAATTTTATTCTTGCTGTATCAGTATAGTCTTTTGGCTAGCCAATTCCTTATGTCACAGTGGTGGAAACCAATGAGAGATGGGTTTCAGTCTCTTCGATCTTAGAAGTGTTCAGGGGGCACCAAAAAGACCCAGGACCAGCTTGTGTCTTGAGTTGATTCTCTGATCTGTCAGTTCCTTACTGATGAGTCTGGGTCGAGCAAGTTTGCATCTGCCACCTGGTCTTAGGGTGGTTAGCCCGTGCCTTTGTGAATGTCCCCAGTGTTTGGCCCTTCATCATCAGCTTTGTGTCTGGCCCTAGATTCTTATCATCCTGCCGACTATACCAGCTGTCGCGAGCAATTGATCAGATTGGTGTATTTAGATATTCAATAATTTATTTACTGGAGTCATACTCAAGGACAACAATTACACCAAGTCTACCACCTAGTCTAAATTCTACCAACCAGTCACTGTACCCTAAGTAACTCACATGTGACATGTCCAAGTTGAAGGTCCTTGCCGTCAGGTCCATCTTTTGCCATTGATTGAGATCCATGATTGGTCCAGGACTCAGCGACATGGAGGGTGATCTACAATGTAATGGAAGGTGCTATTCACTTCTTTATTTCAGTTTATACATCATTTGTAGGGTGTGATTAAGTTTGACTGTCAGTTCTCTTCTGACTGGTCATGCACAATGGTGATCTTTGTTCATTGGTTACACCTAAGGGTATTCTCTGTTACACCTAATGTAGTAATACATGTGGTTATCCTGGTTACTAGCTGGTCTTTAGCTCTCTAATACTTGCAACACACCCATTCCTGCCTAGATTAGTAGTGGGATACCTAAAGTAACAGGCAGCACCAGCACTTGCTTTGTCCCTGTCCAGTTGTCTCAGTCACATTCACATTAACCATTCACACACCCGCTCCTATTACTGCTGATAGGAATTCCAATTTTATGTCCCTTTCTCTGGACACTATTTGGGTAATTCCATGAAAAGGAATCGATTCAGTCCCTTTTTTCCTACCCTGGTAGCAGGACTTGACCTAACCAAGTGCCAAGACAGCCTATACTGACTCAGATTTTGGCCCTGAATTTTTAATGACCTTGTTCTTTCCTGAACTAAAACCTCAGCAGCTGTTCTCCCATGTGGATCCCCTCAGGAGAAACCTCCCACATGGTGGCAAAAATGGTTAACCAGCAGGCTTAGTGGGCTGGTGTGTGTAGTAGGGAAGACTTCCCACGAGGCATGTACCAGAGGAGGCAAAAAGCCCCAGGTCCTATCTTCGAGGCCAGGCCAGCTGCTCTTAGCTGGCTCTTACCAAAATATTTTAGGATGCTCAATCCAATAGCCTGGTCCTCAAAAAGGAAACTCCAGAAGTGAAAATCATATATGCAGGCTTTTTTATTCATCAGGGATACCCCAGTCAGTAATCACCACAGAACTGAGCCTCAAACAAAAGGCTAACATGATTCTTAAACCCTTGGTCTCCTAATTTTGGGAGGGGAAGGGTAAGCTCAAGATTTATTACCCCTCCTGTAAGGAAGATATAGAAAGCATAATGGCAGTTTGTTTATATGTCATTACCCAGCTCTCTCTAATCTTGTAAATGACTCAGAGAAGCTCCCTCTTGTTTATATTTGGGAGAACTTCTTGGCCATGACTCCAGATTGCCTAGTGAGTGGATCAATTAACTTTTCAGCTTGCTTGCTCACAGGCAACTAGGGGAACGAGTTGGGAATTTCATAGTTTTCCTGTCCTTAGGTCTGAATTCCTTAACTAACAATAATTTCAAGGCTCTTGACTGTGTTTTCTCAGAATGGAATAGTCTGGAAGTAAACCCTCACTTAAGAAGTCAAATAATTTTCAACAAAGGTGCCAAGACCACTCAATGAAGAAAAGGACAATTTTACCAACAAATAATGCTGGGAAGGCTGGATATCCATATGCAAAAGGACCCTTAGTTAATATTGTGTGCAGAAAATAGCTCAAAATAGATCAAAAGCCTAAATATAAGACTAAAACTATAAAACTTTCCTAGAAGAAAACAGGAAAAGCTTCATGACATTGGGTTTGGTGATGTTGTCTTAACTAGGACATCCAAGGCACAGCTAGTCAAGGAATGATAGACAAGTGAACATTCATCAATTTTTTTTTTGTTAAAAACTGCATACTAAAAGACAATATTAGCTGCTTGTACACATTCATTCCTGTAATCCCAGCTACTCGTGATGCAGAGGCAGAAGGATCATAAGCTCAAGGCACATCTTGGCAATTTAGCAAAACTCTTTCTCAATCCCTTCCCCACCTCCCCAAACACACACAATTAATAGTAAAAGGGAATACACAGAATAGGAGGATGTAACTGCAGCCTACTTATCTGACAAGGATCAGTATCCATGATATGTGGAGAACTCATAAAACACAACAACAAAACCTGATTTGAAAATGGTTATAGGACTTAGTAGACATTTTTCTAAATATATGCAAATAGCCAATAAGCACATGAAAGATTTTAAACATCACTAATTGTTATGGTTGTAATGGCTTTGAGAGCTCTTTTCCTCACTTCAACTAAAATTTGTTGAATAGGAAATTGATTTAAAGAACTAATAAACTGCTTGGTTGCAGCTTTAACAAAAACTTTATTACAAAGTCAGTAGGAAATTAGAAAGAGACGAGAAGAAAAGCAGTGTGTCTGAAATTCACACTGGATAGCCTGAAAGTGGAACTCTGCCCTCCCCTTAGACACTGGTCCTTAAGTAAAGTTTTCCCATTGGTGTGTTCTTATCAGCATTACCAAGACAATGGGTAGCAATTCATTTTAGGTATCATGTCCTTGGTCAGTGCACTCCTTAAGTGTATCTTTTTCTACCTCTGCAGTTTCAGTTGCACATTAATTGGTGTTGCTTTGAAAGTAACATTTTGGGCTTACATCTTGCATATCATGGCGGGGTCAGGGGGGAAAATAGGGAAACAGGCTCTAATCACTGCTATTGCAGCAGTGTGTAGTCTCCCAGAGGAGAGCACAAGGCTCTTGCTATCTCTACAGCTTTTAAGATGTGCCAGGCAGAGTTCCGTATGATCTTAGGGCTAATCAATTGATTGTAAGCGTGTGGGTTTGTTTCTGAATCTTCTATTCTGCTCCATTAGTCTATGTGTCTGTTTTTGTGCCAATACCATGCTGTTTTATTACTGTGGCTTTGTAGTAGAGTTTGAAATCAGGTATTGTGATGCCTCCTGCATGGTTCTTGTTGCTAAGAACTACTTTGGCTATTATGGGCTTTTTGTTTTTCCAAATGAATTTAAAGTCTGATTTCTCTATGTCTGTGAGGAGTAACCTTGTAATTTAATGGATATTGCATTGAATCTGTAGATCCCTTTTGGGAGGATGGCCATTTTGATGATATTTATTCTACCTATCCAAGAACATGGAAGACCTTTCCATCTTCTAAGGTCATTGTGAGGTTTAGTGTGATAAAAACATACATACTTTTGTTGTGTTTCCCTTCACATACCACCCCACTCCCCACAGGTGATTGGATATAGAAAATGTTGTGTATATATACACTCAATGGAATTCTACTCAGCCATAAAGAAGAACAAGATTTTATCATGGATGGAACTAGAGAATATTATACTGAGATCAGCCAGTCTTAGAAGATTAATGGTTGTATGTTTTCTCTAATATGTGGGAGCTAGAAAGAACATAGGAAACACAAGGGAGTTTTAAAAATGCAGAGAGAGACCAGTAGAGTGATGAAAGGGAATTGGGGGGAGGGATCAGGGAGAGGAAAAAAGAAGACTGAGAAAGGAAGCAATTTAAGTTCTACTATTCACTCATATGTCTGGGGAGTTGGGGGGTGGGAGCGGGTATGATGTTTTATAGAAGCAAAGTTGCTTCTATTTGTCAGGGTCAATTAATAATTTAACAATATGTTTTATGCATGATTGTTTACATCGTATAGGATTCATCAGTGACCTATAGCTATGGAATGTTTTTTTTTTTTTTGAAGATTATTATATCTTCTTGATAAGAAATATACATTTTCTGGAACTGTATTTAAGTTATTGATAAAACATAAAGTGATATGACTGTAAGGTAGCACTAAAACATCAGGAAAATAGATTACATTTAAACTACTACTTTCAGGCACAGATTTTCAACTTTTTTAGATACACTCTTGAGTTACAATAGAAATGTGAAGTAACATGGAATTTAAATGCACATCTGGCTCAGGATCACCACCACCATATTATATATTAAACTTCAGTATGCTTCATGGTGCTGGCAGGTCATGATGATTCAGTGGTTAAAGAAAAAACTATTGTCTGCTTGGTGACTTCTGTGTTCTATAATAGACCCGTGTATTCATTTGCTACAAATTACCAAGCTCTGTTCTAATAATGCATGCTGAAATATGATTAAGTCCTCTCTGAGTATACCAATTTCAGACATAAGCTACATCTGAATTGTATAACTCATTCACACTTTTTATATCTTTTGGAAAATATACCTCTGTTTCTTCTGTGATGGAAATAATTAAGACAGACTTCACTAGACCCAAGTGCTTTGTACCCAAAGACAAGTTTTTAATATGTAAAATAAAATCTTGCTGCAAATGAATCTGAAAAGAAAGCGGTTTTAAACAAGGGAATGCATTTTGAAACAATTAAATGGGAACTTTTTTTTTTTTTGCGGTACTGGGGATTGAACTCAGGGGCATTCTACCTCTGAGCTATACCCCCAGCCCTATTTTTTATTTATTTTGAAACCGGGTCTCACTAAGTTGCGGAGTGCTTCACTAGGTAGCTGAGGCAGGCCTCAAACCTGGATCCTCCAGTCTCAGCCTCCCAAATGCTGGGATTACAAGTGTGTGCCACCACACCTGACAAATGGGAACTTTTAAGAGAGGATAAATTTGTTTCATTATATTTTAGATTCAATACAGTTATACATATATTTCTTCATGTCATTTACCCTGTGTGACCTTGGGCAAGTATCTTTTTGTGCTTTAGTTTTTTTAAATCAGTAAAATGTGTATAATAATAGTTCTTGCCCGATAGTTTACCTGAATTGTACCTGGTACTTGGTCACCTTTTATTATTGTTATATACAGCATATCTTAGCAGTCTTAAAATAGGACAGAGAAACAAGAAAGATGAACCAGAACTCAATTCAAGTAGTGCAGTGCTTGAGGCACCTGCTGGGAATGCAGGCTGCATGGTGTTACAGTATAGATGTGCCCCAATCACAATATAGTGTTCTGTGGAGAGCCTTGTATGTTTACCACCTGCCTGGGATTTACCTGCACTTTCCCAAGGAAAGACACTGCTACTCAAGACAGCTCAGGTACTTTTCTTACCAGAAGCCTCTTCACCCTGCCTAACAACTCAAATCAGTAGTGACTCCCAAACCTACTCAAACTTACCCAAGTCATGTAGGCTCTATTTTTTTTTTTAATCAAGAAATCACATCTGAGCTGGATGTGGTGGTGCCTGCCTGTAATCCCAGTATTTGAGGGGTTGACACAAGACAATCATAGGTTCACAGCCATCCTTATCAACTTGGTGAGGTCCTCCGTAACTTAGCGAGACCCTATTTCAAAATTAAAATGTAAAATAGGGCTAGGTGTGTAGCTTGGAGTTAGAATGCCTCTGGTTCAATCCCCAGTACTAGTGGGGATAAAAAAAGTATAGTAAAAATAAGAAACAATGTTATAAATAGGATTGAATGAAACTCAGTTTGACTCTGAAAGTGTTGCTGTGTAAGTTTTTTTTTTTTTTTCTTTTGCAGTACTGGGGATTGAACTCAGGGGCATTCTACCTCTGAGCTATACCCCCAGCCCTATTTTTTATTCTTTATTTTGAAACCAAGTCTCACTAAGTTGCGGAGTGTCTCACTAGGTAGCTGAGCTTGGCTGCGAACCCAGATCCTCCGGTCTCAGCCTCCCGAATGCTGGGATTACAAGCGTGCGCCGCCACGCCCGGCACTATATAAGTTTTAAAAGAACACTTCATTTTCAAATTTTGATTTTAATTTATTAATCTCTTAAAGCTGATACCTGCCTTTTTAAAATTTAATTTAGGAGAACTATATTTTTAGTTCAAAACTTCAGTCATCTTTAAAAGATGTATATTAAACTGATTTTTTTCTTATTTTTTTGTGCGAAAACTACCTTAAGAAATGGTGCTGTGATTATAATTTCTGACTCAGTAAATGTTTGGTACTGTGCTGTCAGTTGGGTAGTATTACAGCCTCTCTCTTTCTTTTATGGTACTGGGGATGGAACCTTGTATTGCTCTTTCCAAGAGCTAAATTCCTAGCCATTTAATTTTTCATTTTGAGACAGGATCTTACTAAGTTTCCTAGGCTGTCCTTGAGCCTGTGATCCTCCATGCTATAGCATCTTGATTAGCTGGGATTACAAATTTGCTCCATTGTGTCTGGCTTTATTTTTTAAAATTTATTTCTGAGATTTTGAAACAGAGGTTTGCTAAGTTGTCAAAACTGGTCTCAAACCTGAGATCCTGCTGTTTCAGCCTTTCAAGTACTGGGATTATAGGCATGAGCCACCACACCTGGCAAACACATATTTTTATAGAGCTTAATTTTCAGAAATATTTTGTTCCAGTGTATTCAGGAAATTAAAACATAAAATTACTAACAAAAGACATATATTAGGTTTATACTGGGCACTTTCTCATGAATTCCATGTTAATTTTGTCTTTTCTGTGTTCTTTATATGATATTAAATAATATTAACAGTATTACCCTGTGCTTTTATTGTCCTTCCCAGTTTTTGTTTTTGTTTTGGTGTGTGTGTGTGTGTGTGTGTGTGTGTGTGTGTAGATTGTACCCAGGGGCATTCTATCTCTGAGCTACATCCCCATCCGTTTTTATGTTTTATTTGGAAATAAGGGGCTCACTAAGTTGCTGAAGCTGGTCTTCAAGCTGTGATCCTTCTGCTTCAGCCTCTTGAGTAACTGGGATGACAAGTGCGCGCCACTGAGCCATGCTGTACTTTACAGTTCTTAAATCCAGTTCATGATTTCACTTGATCTTCATCAGATTTCTGGAAGTCCTTATGAGTCAGAGCTTACTGCAGTGTAGATGATGTTCCAGTGACTTCAGAACTTTGACACAAGGTAGTTCTGTAAGTCCAAGGGCAGGAGCAGAGGGAAGCAGAGGTGCAGCTTTGGTTTAGGAATAGAGCTGTTTATATATTGACCAGTAGTTGACACTGGGAGAAACGACTCAGGCTGAGCTCTGGCAGGAAAGTCATGTGGAAGAAACCATCTTTATGAATAGTGGAAGCACAAACTTGAGCGGAAATGAAGCTCAGTTTCCAGAGTTAGGCACTTAGCTTACATCCGATGTGGCCAAAATTAATTTCCAAAAAATACCCTCTCTGTTTGGAGGAGTTTCAAGTTAGTAGAGAGGAACTATTTTGAGATGAGACAGGAAGATTTTCAATTTTTGAAATATTTTCAAAATCCAAAAATTAGTGTGTGGGAGCCCAGCATCTCTTTTGTGATGACTGTTCTGTCTGCATTAGATTGGCCAGAGGGCATAGTTTGACTACTTGGTCAGCAGCAGTTTCCACAGGATTGTCCCATCATCAGTTCTCGTCATGGCTCCAGCATCCTTTTCTTTGGGTTGTTTTTCAGTTCTGTGAAAGGGCTTACCACCAAACACCTCATCAGTGACTCCATATCCTAACCTTGGACTGCAGAATCCATTCTCCAAAGATATGCCTGCTCTCCCATTAACTATTTCAACTGAACCCTGCCCCTTGAAGCAGCCGAATGAACCTCTTTATGTTGCTCTGGGTTTCAGTACATTGATGGAGAACTCATGGCGGGGACAGTGCAGCTGGGAAAGGGTATGAAAACACACTACTGAAGCAGTATTTACCTCTACCCCTAACCCAGGCCAAAGGGTAATTGCACAGGTTCTAGCACTGCCTGATTCTTTTAGAAGAAAAGGCTACCAAATGCTTTCAAAACAAATCCTGTCACCTACTAGCAGAATTTGTTTTTGTGCAAGTTATTGATGGCTTCTAGCTAGAAAGTAAAGTGTTATTGAAGTTTTTGTTTTCTTTGAGAAGCATTTTGCCAAGCAAAAGGTCATACATTTTATTAAAAAAAAAAAAAAAAGAAAGAAAGAAACTGAGTTTTCAGCATTGTGCTTGTAACACATAAAATTTGAGGTCTGGGCCTGAGATATTCCCTCCCCAGCTGCATGTGTACTTTTTGTACTGGAGACTAGCATCTGGCAATTTGTTACACTAAGCAGGTAATTTTTCAAGGAGGTTCCTCTGGGGCTTAGTGCAAAGTCATATAACACAATGGAGTAGCAATCTGAATTCAGATCAGGTGCCAAGTGACTTCACACCTCCATAACCTTCAGACCGAATAAGGAAACTGTTTACAAAAAGCATGGTCTATTAGCAGTGTGATGTGTTATCTTTGCATTTTAATATATATGCCTAACTAAAAGATGTTGAATGTTGTTTTCTTTTCAAAAATAGTCTAATTATTGGAAGAATTTAGTAGTGTAAATGTTGGATGTAGGCAAATTTGGCTTGAATTCTGGCTAAAATATTGTGTCATTTGGGCATCTGTTTCTCAGTTTCACCTCTGTAAAATGGGGATATTACAAATTGTAGCTTCATGGGGCTGTTTTGGGGATTAAATAAAATCATAGCATACTATTAATTCACATTATAAAGTACCCAGTAGGTGATATTTTATTGCATTTGATGTCATTCACTTATGAATATGAAGCCTAAAGCTCCTTTGACTACAGTAAATACGTATATAACTCGGAATATGAACAGCTTATTATACATAAGTTATACTTGCTCTTCAGGAATAGGAAACATTGTTTGGACTTCTCCATTTATGATAATGACCCAATTTTGTGTCAGTCCCCTTTCTACTATGACAGGAAATCCAGCTACTCAAATAGACCCAGACCTTCTTCTGGAGAAATGTGTATTCATTTCTACTTTATGCAGAATCCACTCTGAATAACTAGAACAATGTCTGGTTCAATATAATCACATTTCTGTGCCTGTAGTTTATATTAATAACCTTTTTACAATACAAAGAATACAACTTAAGAAGAAAATCAGGAGGATATACTTTAAATTCCCTGTTTCTTTATTTGTATATCATAATAAATTTTGTTTCTATACATTAATTATTTTGAATATTGTTATGGCATTAACTTTTTGGTATATATTGTATTGTTAATCATAGTTGTAAACTGAGCAGTTGTGAGCTAATGGTATATGTTTTTGACAGAGAACTATGGGCATCAAAGAATCTGCTTCTTTTCTCTTTCCAATCGTGTGCCTCACAGCTCACTGGGACCTAGATCTTAGTCTCTTCTCATTGTTTACTAGTGGCTGCCTGGGTCTTGGCTTGGTCATTTTGGGTACACTGCTGGGAGACTGGTACTATCCTGTATGCCACCATCAAGAAGGCAGATTTATGAAAAAAGAAATCCTAGCACCAATCTTCCTGCTCTGGCCCTACCCAGATGTCATCTCAAGTGGGCATCACACACTGATTTTTTTGTCTTCTTAAAAATTTGTTTATTTATTTAGGTACTAGAGATTGAATGCAGGGATGGTCTTACCACAGATATATGCCCCCACCCTTTTTGTTTTTTATTTTGAGACAAGATCTGGCTATGTCACTCAGCCTGGCCTTGAACTTCCAATCTACCTGCCTCAGCCTCTGAGTTGCTCGGATTACAGGTGTAATATATGGATTAAAATATATGCTTAAAATATATGGATTTTTATATACTGGGAAAAGTAATCTTTTGCTTTCAGATTGTATTTCTCCTTCGGGTTAGAACGTCTCCTCCATGTTAATGCACCAACTTGGATGAGAATTCTAAACTACTGTGCAACTTCTAATGGGTACCAGTGGCGACAGGAGCTTAAGAGGGGGAAGGCGGTGAATCCTGTAGGTTATTACACAGGGAACCCCTTCCCCATTTCCTAATTATGTAGCCATTTGTTATCTACACAGTTGAGATTGCTCTTCACTTTGGTCTGATTCCTTCCGTACGTTGATGGAGAGCTCATCATAAGATTCTCTTGTTGCTGATGAGTTGGCCCCTTTGGCTCTTTCTTGTTAGGGTGGTAGTTGGTTCTGGCTTTAGAGTCTCTGGAACTAGATGTTCTTTTTCACGTGTTCTATCAGAGGTTGGTTTATGTGTCAACTGGATCAGCCAAATCACAGAATTCTGTGGAGTAAACCTTTGTCCCAAATTACATATCTTATGATAACCAGCCATAATCAGAGGAGAGATGGCCATAATTATGCCTTAATTTTTTATTTATTTTATAGCATGCCCCAAGTAAATGAACTCATTAAATGGGACTTTGGCCTGTGTAAGTTTCCATATGAATATCTGGCTCTGGGCTCATTTGCAAAAATCCATGACTTATAAAATAAATTAGGGCAAGGAGCTTGGTGGTGCATGCCTGTATCCCAATACTTGGGAGGCTGATACAGGTGGATTGCAGGTTTGAGGTCAACCTCAGCAATTTAGCGAGACCCTCAATAACTTGAGACCATATTTCAAAATAAAAAATAAAATAGGGCTGGGAGTATAGCTCAAAGATAGAATTCTCCTGGGTTCAATCCCCAGTAACACACACACACACACACACACACACACACACACACACACACACACACACACACTGTAGGTCAGAGGTAGAATGCCCTGGGTTCAATCTCTAGTAGATAGATGATAGATGATAGATAGATAGGGGAGGTAATTGTTTGTAATATAGTAGGATGCACCATAGTGGTAACCCTTTAAATCAGAAACTCTACTGAAACATTGAAGGTATTTGAAGTTTGAACTGATAAAAGAAAAAGGTTTGAACACATTTGTCCCACAGTGTAGGATGACGGCCTTCACCCCAGAGGTGTCCTGCTGTGGCCTGGCATAGTTGCATTTTGCTTGAAAAGAGATAGAAGGCATTTATCTTTGGAATCAAGATATATGCTATAGGCTTATACAAAACCCAAAGCCCCTGTGTTCATGGATCCACCTTACAGTAAACTCATAAGACCAGATCTTTGGGGTTGTAATGGCTCACCTTGGTGCCACAGCCACGATATTTAGCCTTCAGTTCTCTTCCTGTAGCAGTCCCCCCACATAGCTTCATGCCCTTCCTCCCCTTCCACAGCCATTTCCAGCATGGCATGCTAATTAGGAAACTGTGTGAAACACAAGAGAAACCAACTTTGGTTAGCTTATATAAAGGGGCAACAGTTGGCTTGACCCTAGAATATTTTATAAGAACAAAGGACTTCCTTGGTGGTCCAGACATGTGGACCAGCCTTTCCTCCAGAATGCTACTATGTATGTACAAATATATGTTTACAAATATATTCTACATTATGTAATATTTTTATAATAGTATACTATATATTCATTAATATACCATACAAATATATATGTATATGTTTTATATCTGCCCCAACAACATAGTATCATTCACTGTCAAATTAAATTAGCTGTCATACATATATAGCTTTGAAACTATTTGGCCATTAATCATACAGCATTTAAAACTACAGTGATGATTATAGTATATACTGTTGTGCTTTTAATTTGCTTTTTGCATGCATGAAATCCCATTAGTAAGGTGGCATTATCCAAAATGAGTGAGGAAAAGTTTCTTGAAAATTAGGGTGTTTTCCACATTCACTCATGGAAGGCTAGCTCTTTCCTATGACATGAGTCAGCATTTCAGAATTAAACATTCTATTGTGAAGATAGTCCAAGGTGTGCAGAAAATGGGTCCACTCAGGGAAGCTAGAGGCACGATGGATGCGTAGACTCTTGTCAGATGTGGGGGTGCAGATAATAGATGAACTAGCTAACTCTTTTTATAGAGAATTTGTAGAGTCTAATAAAAGAGAGAGTGCTTTGTGGTAATGTTTCCCATGTGTAAAGAGATGATAATAAAAGATTTTTATATGGAAAGCAAATTATCAGGGACTCTATTAATCTATCCCTCCCCCCCCTTTTCTACATTTCCTTTCCACCTGAACCACAGGGCCAAGCACAGTCTGTAAACTTGGTCCATTGAATCTGTGGTTACCTGAATACAAATTATAAATTTGACTCCAAAGAATGCATGTATAGGGTAAGAAGTTTGTGGTGACGATAGGCTACATTTCAACTATATTTGACTTTAGATTGGGAGATTGGTTGACTTTTTCCTTCTAAAAAATCATCTCATATCCTAATAAGGAAAAAAAGTGTCCTAAAAATATGTGCATGTACTACCTAGTTTTAAGAAAAGCTTAAAAAATGTAAAGGACACTTTAATCCATAGGTGATTGTTATCTTATAGTTCTTAAAATGTAGAAGATGAAGCAGTTGAGAGAGATTTGTATGTCTAGTAATACCAAAGTTAAGTAGATAAAACAAGCAGCAGCACAATATAGACGGGCATGATCCAATTTACACTTATATTCATGTGGAAAAGCACTAGAAACTTACTCGCCTGTTTATTTCTATTCTAAGCATATTAAAGGTTTATAGGGACTTTTTATTATCAGTTTTACAGTTATAATACTTAATGTAGATATTTTTAAAAAATGACATACACACACATTTCTTTCTTTCTTTCTTTCTTTCTTTCTTTCTTTCTTTCTTTCTTTCTTTTTTTTTTTGTGGTGGTACTGGGGATTGAATGCAGGGGCATTCTGCCTCTGAGCTACACCCCTAGCCCAGTTTTATTTTTTAATTTAAAACCGGGTCTCACTAACTTTCTGAGGCTGGCCTTGAACCTTCAATCCTCCTGTCTCAGCCTCCCAAGTACTGAGATTACAGATGTCTATCACCAAACCTGGTAAATAATACTTATTTGAACCCCAGAGAACAGCAGTGACTTGCCCACTGTCAGCTGCGAATCGAGTGATCAAGTCAGAATGAAAATCCTGTCCTTGCGGGTGCAGCTCTGTGGCATGCCCTCCCTCCCACATCTCCATCAGCTCTTCCAAGTCGCCCAGTGACAATAAGTATGGTAACAACATCAACAAAAATGATAAACTTGTGTTAAATTTTATGCAGTATATGAATAAAGCTATCTTCAGGGGGAAGGAATATGAGGGCTTGGAAGAGAAGGCTGCCGGCCTCACCTTACAGCTGCTAGGAAACAGAAAGAAAAGTGGAAGAGACCAAAGCCCAACATGCCCCCTGAGGGCCCACTCCTAATAACCGAAGTTTTTCCCACTCGGTCCTGTCTCCATCTCCCAGTAGCACCTCAAGCTGGAGGACCAAGCCTTTGACCCATGGCCTCTGAGAACATTTCAGATCCAAATTGCATCGCTGCATCGCTGTGGTTCCTAGAGTTAGAGGGTTTTTTTGTTTAAACAGCATTTTTTCACATTACTTTCACCTGTAGTTTGTTCATTTACTGTAGTATCTTTATTAAGAACTTAACATATCTTTTTCATGGTGTTTATATTTTATTAGGGGTTTTAATGGCTCTGGTTACAATATTGTACAGCTTTTGAGTATTCTGCTGTATATGCTCTCATAGTGCAAGATTTTGTAGACAATGCAAATTGTCAGAAATGTATGTATCGCCGTAAGTCTCAAGTTTACTCTGTAGAGATCATCTTCTGTGATAATGGGGATGTTTTATGTCTTATTTCCAGCACTGACTATATGGGGCTATTAAATTTTAAATTCATTAAATTAAATAAGAAGCTTCTTTCCTCTGTCACACCAGCTGTGTGTACAGTAGCCTCTGAGCGGTTTGTGATTTCTGTATCAGACGGTGCAGCTCTCTAGAGACCCCAGAGCAAAGAAGGACTTAGGATGCCAGCTAAGTGACTCCAAGCACTCTTTGCTCAGCATACTTTGTCTGGGAGGTGGGTGTGCTCTAGGAGAGGAATTCAAGGAGATCTGTAGGGTAGGAGGCCTGGAGAACCTTGGACAGAGGAATCTCAAAGTGGAAGTGGGGCCGCAATGCGTCCAGTGTTACGTGTGAGCTGGAGGTGGCCATCCATCTGCCTGCCTGCCTGCCTGCCTGCCTGTCTGTCCATCCTCCATCCACCCACCAGGGCCTTACTCTTTCCCAGCTGAGGGCCACAACTATATTTATGGTTATGTATAGTTAGATATCTCTAACCAGATTATAAGTAACTTGAAAACAGATACTGTGTTTTATAATCCTGAATCCTCCACAAGAAATGACACATCCTGCTAACTGGCTAAGGGAGTTTGTTAATTCATATTGCAGGAGAAATTGAGAATAATGCCTCATTTCTGTTGATTTGGAATGGATTAAATATAGGATGATTAGGAGAGAAACTGGTATGTGACTTAGGACCCTCTTTGATAACAGGAGGCAAAGCAGTTTTGACTCTTGGTTTTGTTTCATGATTGTACACCTTCTGCCTCCACCTTACACCGCAGGACAGATCTACTAATGAAATACTTGCTCCTCCCCCAGTTTAGTTGTTCAAAGGAACTACTGTTTTTGGTACTAGAAGACAAGTAATCTAATGCTTAGGAAAAACAAGTCTGTGCTGTAAGATCTGGTTCAATGTTGTTTTTCAGTTTGCAGCTCCGTGCCCATGCCCCATCCCCTCCTTTTGAACTGAAAGATCTTCTAGGTTATTCCTGATTTTCCTTTATCTGGGTTTTAGTCATTCTTTATGTTACTTTTGCTTCTGTTTAAATATATGTATTGAACATGATTCTAGCTCCACATTGTACGTCTTCTTAAATGAGTTGTACCTGATTTATATACAGTTCTGTATTTTTAAATTAACATTTATGGTGTGTCATGGTTTATTATGTCAGCTATTGAGCATTTCTATCTTGCAGGTCAAATGTGACATTCTATTATGAGACATTTTAAGATACTTAGGTGTAGAACATACAGTGTTGTGGACAAGCCATCAGCTACCACAGTGTGGCAGGAAGGAGTGCTTTCCCTCTGCACACTCAGGGGAGAAGCCTTGGCTTCCTACTTCATTGTCATTCACACTGTGTCCAGGGCTCCTGGAAAACTAATGAAAATGCTGGGACTATAGGCTTTATTTTACTGTTGAGAATTCTCAATGGTTACAGTATTATGTCATACCTAATTCTCTTGGTGTTGCCTTTTTTAAAAAAAAGTGATTTTTATTTTCAGTCCAGTGATGCATTTTGCTCATTAACCCCTTAACCACTCAGTCAGCTTCATGTCACAAAAGAGCTTCCAAAGGAAAAAGTGTACATTAGATTTATTATAAATACAGACATTCAAGTCTTTCATGGTTTTCAATAAGTATGTGTGTATACGTGGCTGTGTGTGTATGTGCATACATACATTTATATATTTCATATTCTCATTGCCATTAAAAACTATGGCTTTTAAGTCAGTATCTGAGAGGATCAAAGTGCTAGAATAAAAAAGAACAAGTGCTATTTCTCCTACAGTATGATTTCAAGTGATACTACTGTTGCCATAGCAAAATTAGGTTAAATTTAATAAAGTCTACTCAGTGCTCCTAAGGAAAAACTGAACTAGGGCATAAGGATTTCAGTGTCACTAGTTTACCTTTTCATTTGATTTCTTCTTCGTAACACAAAACAAATATTGGGTGCTGCCTTCCTTTTGAAAAATTGATTTGCTGTGGAGAGTTGACTGGTGTTGGATCCATGTGTAGTCTGTACAGATCTGTACCCTGAACAGTAATTGGCATGATGCTTCGTTGTTAGTGCCAGGCTGATGAGCAACCTGGAGCCCTGGGTACTGAGGCTGTTTTGAAATGTGATGGGTATTATCTCTAGCAGATTATTATGAAACATCTCATGATTTTATTTTGATTTTTCCCCCTGCAATAGAAAGAAAGCCAAACTTTCCTTTTTTCTGAATATCAACTTGAATGTGTGTGTACATTTTAGTAACAACTAAAAACCAATTTTTGATGTGGCATTTACAGTCATGTTTGCATACTGTCACCATGGTATAGCTGCATTTTTTTTTTTTTTTTGTGGTACTGAGGATTGAACTCAGGGGCATTCTACCTTTGAGTTATACCCCCAGCCCTATTTTTTATTCTTTATTTTGAAACCGAGTCTCACTAAGTTGCGGATTGTCTCACTAGGTAGCTGAGGCTGGCCGCGAACCCGGATCCTCCAAATGCTGGGATTACAAGCGTGCGCCACCAAACCCGTCTTGTTTTTTTCAAATTTTTATTATTCAGCACGGAATTTATACATTTATTGAGTACAACAGGGTCACGTATACATTTACAACATATTAATCATTGTCGGAGCACAATTAGCACCACTTCTTCATTTTCCACGAATGGCTCACATTCTTAACATAACCTGGTCAAGCAAACTTTCTAGAGTCATAAAACCATAAACCTTTAGAATCATATATTTACTTTTTAAGAAGTAGGAGGGTCTTTAATCTACACAATGTAGGAGCAGTCACCAGATTTCGAGGCGCCAAAGTAGCCATAGCAGAATAATCAGTATAATACTCATATATGCAGATAGCAACTGGCAGGAGGGAAAGGGCCCCCACAACTCCCCCGTTTTTATTTTAAAATGCACGAAGGACTGTGCCTTTCTTAGGTCATTTCCTACCAGGTGCTTAATCTTACCTGTCATGGGGTCTCAATGAGTCATTCAATGAGCCCTGTCTTAGGTTGATATTGCCCTGAGAAAATGGAACTCGTCATTCACTACCAGGGCCTATGCGAGGCAGTGCTTGCAGCTTTATTCCATGTAAATCTGCTGGTATACTAACAAAGGCATTGATCACAAGGCGTACAACGAGTGGTAGAATGCATAAGCCTAGAATGACTATTGCTGTTACTCCGATAACTCCTCCAAGCAAGGAGATAAACGAGGGCCAGGTAGTGACCAAGGCTTGAAGCTGATCTTAAAAATATCTCAGCTGTTTCTGCCACATTAATAGAAATGGGCTCCACATTATGTAGATCAAAAATCTCCTGGTGTAACTTTCACAAATCCTGTTTTTGATTGGTGCATTGTAATCACATATTTTTCTTAGGTACAAGCTAGTACAGGTAAAGGCATACATGCACACATTTCTCATTTAGCCCTTCCCCATTTCCTGCCCTACTCCCTCCTCCTCCATCTTTCTCAAGGTCAGTTTAGTGATTGACTTTGATGTGTTTATGAAAGTACATCATGTTCATTAGGGTGTCCCCTCTCCCCCCATCACCTTCCTTTATGTCAAATTCTTTGCTCACCTAAGGATTCTCCTTCTTCATCTGGAGTCCCTCTTATGTCCCATTTTCTCCCTAGCTTCCACATATTAGGGAGAGCATTCTATTTTTAACTTTTTGTGACTGACTAATCTCACTTAACATAATGTTTTCCAGTTCCATCCATTTCCCTGCAAATAACGTGATTTTGTTGTTCTTTACGGCTGAGTAAAATTCCATTGTGTACATATCCCATAGTTTTGTAATCCATTCATCTGTTGAAGGACATCTTGGCTGGTTCCATAGTTTGTCAATTGTAAACTGTGCAGCTATAAACATAGATACACATGCATTGGTCTGATAGTTTGGTTTCTGTTCTTTTGGGTAGATAACCAGATGTGGTATTGCTGGATCATATGGTAGGTTCATTCCCATTCATCTGAGGATCCTCCATATTGTTTTCCAAAGTGGTACACTAATTCACATTCCCACCAACAATGTATTAAGGTTCCCACTTCTCCACACCCTTGCCAGCATTTGTTGTTCGTGTTTTTTATGATTGCCATTCTGATTGGAGTTAGGTGAAATCTCAAGGTAGTTTTGATTTGCATCCCTCTGATTGCTAATGATGTTGAACATTTCCTCATACATTTATTGGCAATTTGTATTTCTTCTTTTGTGAAGTGTCTATTTAGATCCTTTGCCATTTTTGATTGGGTTATTTGCTTTCTTAGCTGTGAATTTCTTGAGTTCTCTGTATATTCTAGATATGAGCCCTCTATCAGAAGAGTAGGTGACAAAAATTTTCTCCCACTCTGTGGGCTCTCTGTTGAGGTTCTTGATAGTTTCCTTTGCTCTGCAGAAGCTCTTCAGTTTAATGCAATCCCATGTATTGATCTTCCTTTGAGTTGCTTGTGCTTTTGAGGTCTTGTCGAGAAAGTTTTTACCTGTGCCTATATGTTGATGTGTTGGGCCTATGCCCTCTTCAAGTAGCTGCAAGGTCTCTGGCCTGACTTCCAGGTCTTTGATCCACCTTGAGTTGACTCTTGTGCAGGGTGAGAAAGTGGGATTTATTTCCATTTTCCTGCATAGATTTACCCAGTTTTTCCAACACCATTTGTTAAAGAGGCTATCTTTTTTCCAATGTATGTCAGTGTGTTTGTTTTTGTACCAATACCATGCTGTTTTTATTACTGTGGTATTGTAGTAGAGTTTGAAGTCAGGTATTGTGATACCTTCTGCATGGTTCTTGTAGCTAGGGACTACTTTGACTATCCTGGGCTTTTTGTTGTTTCAAATGAATTTAAGGACTGATTTTTCTATGTCTCTGAGGAGTGACCTTGGTAATTTCATGTGTATTGCATTGACTTTGTAGATTACTTTTGGGAGGATGGCCATTTTGATGATATTTATTCTCCCTATACAAGAGGATGGTAGATTTTCCCGTCTTCTAAGGTCTTCTTCGATTTCTTTTTTCAGCTTTTTGTAGTTTTCCTTGTAGAGGTTTTTAACCTCTTTGGTTAGGTTTATCCCTAAGTATTTTATTTTGGGGGGTACTATTGTGAGTGGAATTGTTTTCTGGATTTCTTTTTCAGTGGTTTTATGGTTAACATACAGGAAAGCTTCTGATTTTTGAAGATTGATTTTGTATCCAGACACTTTGCTGAATTTGTTGATCAGTTCTATAAATTTTTTGGTTGAGTTTGTTGGGTCATCTAGGTTTAATATCATGTCATCTGCAAAGAGGGATAGTTTTAGTTCTTCTTTTCCTATTTTTACCCCTTTGATTTCCTTCTCTTGCCTCATTGCTCTGGCTAGAGTCTCAAGTACTTTGTTAAACAGAAGAGGTGGTAATGGACATCTTTGTCTTGTTCCTGTTTTTAGTGGGAACTCTTGCAGTGTTTCTCCATTTAATATGATATTGGCTGCAGGCCTATTGTATATTGCCTCTATAAATTTGAGGTATGTGCCTTCTTTTCCGATTCTCTGCAGTGCTTTTAGCATGAATGGATGTTGGATCTTGTCAAATGCTTTTTCAGCATCAATTGAGATGATCATGTGATTTTGGTCTTTGAGTCTCTTTCGTGGTGTTTTACATGGATTGTTTTTCGTATGTTGAACCAGCCTTGCATCCCTGGGATGAACCCGAGTTGGTCATGGGGTATAATTTTCTTGATGTGGTTTGGTATTGGTAGTATTTTGTTTAGGAATTTTGCATCTACGTTCATCAATGATATAGGACTGTAGTTTTCTTTTCTTGAGCTGTCTTTTTGGCTTTGGCATAAATGTGATGTTGGCTTCATAGAAAATGTTTGGTAGGGTTCCGTTTCTTTCTGTTTCACAGAATAGTTTGAGGAGTATTGGGATTAGCTCTTCCATAAATGTTTTCTAAAATTCTCTTGGAAAACCATCTGGCCCTGGGCTTTTGTTTGATGGTAAACTTTTTATTGCTGTTTCTATTTCCTTGATTTTTATTGGTTGATTTAAATTTTCTATATCTTCTTGACTCAATTTAGGAAGGTTGTATGTATGTAAAAAATTGTCAATTTCTTCCAGATTTTCCATTTTGTTGGAGTATAGTTTTTCAAAAATAGTTTCTGATGATCCTCTCTATTTCCACACTGTCAGTGGCAATATCACCTTTTTCATCTCTTATTTTGGTAATTTGGGTTGATTCTCTCTTTCTTTTGGTTAGGTTCGTCAACGGTTTATCGATCTTGTTTATCGTTTCAAGAAACCAGCTTTTGGTTTTGTTGATTTTCTGTATTGTTTTTTTATTCTCTAATTCATTAATTTCTGCTCTGATTTTCATAATTTCCTGTCTTCTACTGGCTTTGGGGTTGGACTGTTCTTGTTTTTCAAGGGCTTTGAGCTGTGTCATTAGGTCATTTATTTGGTGAGTTTCCTTTCTTCTTAAAAGGGCACTCAGTGCTATAAATTTTCCTCTTAGTACTGCTTTTAAGGTGTCCGAGAGGTTTTGATATGTTGTATCTCTGTTTTCATTGGTTTCTAGGAATTTTTTAATTCCCCCCCTTACTTCTTCTATGACCCATTCCTCGTTCAGCAATGTGGTGTTCAGTCTCCATGTGTTTACATGGTTACTCTGGGTCTTCTTAGAGTTGATTTCTAGTTTCACTCCATTGTGGTCTGAAAAGATGCAGGGAATTATGTTACATTTTTAAAATTTGTCAGTGTTTTCTTTGTGGCCCATTAGAATGTGGTCTATTTTGGAGAAGATTCCATGGGTTGCTGGAAAAATATGAATTCAGTTGTAGTTGGGTGAAATATTCTGTATGTGTCTAATAGGTCCATTTGGTTTATGGTATTATTTAGGTCTGAAGCATCTTTACTGATCTTTTTTTAGAAGATCGGTCTAGTGATGTGAGAGGAATATTGAATTCTCCTCGTATTAGTGTATTGGGATCTTTTTGTGACTTTATATCATGCAGAGTTTGTTTTATGAAAGTGGCTGCACCTATGTTTCGGGCATAGATGTTCATAATTGTTATTTCCTCTTGCTGTATTCTTCCTTTTACTAGTAAAGGTGACCTTGTTTGTCTCTTTTGATGAGCTTAGGCTTGAAATTTAATTTATCCCATATCATAGTTGCTACTCCTGCTTGTCTTCGAGTTCCACAGCGTGGATTACCTTACTCCAGCCCTTCACCCTTAGTGAAGTGGATTCTGGGTTTTGATCCATTTTGCCACCTTGTGTCTTTTTATTGGGGAGTTGAGACCATTTATATTCAGTGTGATTATTAAGAGGTGATTTTTAATTCCTAACATTTTGAGTTTTGACTTCTGTTTGTGGTAGTGTTTGTTCTTCTTTGCATAGTTGTTTCCTGGAAATTATTGTTTCTCTGGTTCTGATGTTTACTTGTTAGTTCTTCTTTGTAGTTAATCTGTTTGAGTATTTTCTCTAGTGCTGATTTGGAAGACATAAATGCTTTCAGTTTCTGTTTGTCATGGAAGGTTTTTATATTCCCGTCAATTTTGAGAGAGAGTTTTGCTGGGTAGGAGAATCTTGGCTACAAGTTATTTTCTTTCAGAGTTTGGAATATGTTACTCCAGCCTCTCCTGGCTTTCATGACTTGGTTTGGGAGGCCTGGAGTGATTCTAACTGGTTTGTCTCTAAATGTCACTTGGCCTTTAACTTTTGTTGCCTTTAGAATTCTTTCCTTAGCCTCTACATTAATCATCTTTATTATTATGTGGCGTGGTGAACCTCTTGTTTGGTGTTTTCTACAGGGGGTTCTATATGTTTCCTGCACCTGCGTGTCAACTTCTCTTTCTATGTTTGGAAAATTCTCTGATATTACTTCTTTGAAAAGGTTGTTTATTCCATTAGTTTCAAATTCTAATCCCTCTACTATGCCTATTATTCTTAGGTTAGCTCTTTTAAAAGTCGCCCAGATCTCATTAATGTCTGTTTCATACTGTCGAATTTTTTTTTCTAGATTATGTATAATGGATTCATTTTTTTTCTAGATTATGTATAATGGATTCATTTTTGGAATTCATTCTTTAGAATATCAATTCTAGAAGAATTGATATTCTATTTTCCGTGTGGTCTAATATATTGTTTATAGTTTTTATTGATGCCCTCACTTCTCTTATTGCATCTTTCACATCCTTCACTTCCCTCAGTACTTCTCTATGATTCCTGCTCAGAGTGTCAGATTCTTTGTTTATTTGTTCTTTTATTTCTTTCCAGCTCTCTCTGCATTCTTTCTAGAAGTTTTGCAATGTTTTTAGTATTGAAGATCTGAATTGTTCTTCTGGTCATCTGTGCCATTCAGTGTTGTTGAGTTCTGTTATTGTGGGGTTGTGTTGACTTATTGTTTCTTTGGTATTTTTCCTTCCCATGGTTTCCCTGTTCTTAAATTTATAACTTTGCTGCTCTTGCACGCTTTCTCTGGATTTATCGGTTTCTTATTTTTATTTTCTCTGTGTGAATGGTATTTTGTACTGAGTTTCAATTACTCTGTTACTTTTTCTGTCCGCTCTATTGGTGTCTTGGTGGGTTTCAGATGTTGCCTTCTAGGGTGTAGCAAAACTAACAAAGCAACCAATCCTCCAAACAAACACAGATAAATAGAAGCAATGCAAAGTGTGACGGAGTAAAAATGAAACAAAGCAAAACAAAAAAACGTAGAAAGCAAGAAACAAAATAAAAATCCCTGTAACTTTGTACGAACAGACCTGATTTGGCCTCTGCAGATCTTTTGGGTAGATCCCTGCTGCTGTAGGCGGCATACAAAATGGCGGCTGCTACTGCCGTGCATGTGCCGGCTCCCCTGTTCTCTGTGGTCTGCTCTCTGTGTTCCGACCAACTGCCCCTGTTGCTTTACTCACTTTTCTGCTGCTTTGCTTCTCTTTACTTCCATCAAGAAGCTGCTCCTGTGGCAGTTTTGATTCAAGCTCTGCAGTGCAGTTGGTCTCTGCGCCAGCTCTGTAGGGAAAGGTGACCTAGGATGGCCCTGCATGGGCTTAAGATGGTCGTACTACGCGTTATGTTTACTGTCAAAGATGCCTCGATATGCCACCTGGCCAGGAAGTGGAGTTCAGGAGCCGCTCACTCCACCTCTGGTCAATAGAAATGCAGAAAGTCGTTATATATTTCTTTGTCAGTAGACCCCATGCCGAGGGCTGGCTCAATGGCGGCTGCCACTCAGCGGTGTGGCATTGCGACCGCACCAACGGGCTTCTTTGCTCTCCCTGGTCGACCTTCCAGATTCTGATCAGCTGATTTCAGTTTTCGTAGCGTTGTTCACCAATTTGTTGCTTTTTTTTCTTTTCTATAGCTGCATTTTGTATACTGTGCTTTGCCTTTAGTGGGAACATGTATTCTCTTATTTTATTGCATATCCTGCTTGTTGTTGCAGTTGTTAGCTGCACAGTGAGTCTAGCTGCAACGTTCTGACCAGCATGTTTCTAACACTCTGCTTATGTTAATAGCTGTATCCAAAAATCAGGAAACACGAGAGAAAATAGACCTCTTTTTTGTTGTTGTTTCTTTGCTTTTTTCATGCTGGGGATCCAGCCTAGGGCTGGTCATGGTGGGCAAGTGCTCTATCAGTGATCTGCATTGCCAGCCCAACATATTTCTTTGAAACTGGTTTGACAGCTGGGGTCGAGAAGTGTAAGAATGATTGATAGTTTGAGAATGAAAGACTGCTTTCAGAAATGAAGAATGACCAGAACTACAGCTCATCAAAAATTGTGGTTAGCAACAGCCCAGGGAATTCATCTGGCAAGAGAATACAGAGGCCCTAAGAAGACTGAATACATGATTTGAAAAATTCTCATGAATAAAATAAGCTGCATTAAAGGCTTTAGGTGAAAATACAGCTCAAAGAAAAATAGTTCCGTCAAAATTAAGAAGTGCATTAAGTAAGGAAGGTACACCATGAGAGAAATTTTTACGCACATACATTAGAATTGCACTATTCTCTGTGGCTGCTACTTGCCACATCCAGCTGCTTCACTTTAAGTCAACTAAGTTAAAATCCAGGGACAATTACCTTTTTGATTTTTGCTAATCATATTCCATGTGTTCCATGTCATGTGTGGCCAGAGGCCACCTCATTAAGTGGTGCAGTCTTAGGACATCACTGCCATTGTGAGACACGATGTAGGACAGGACTGATCTACAACTAAGAGGAACATAAAGATTATGATAGGATTCTTTAGTAATAGAAGGAAGTCAACCAGTATCATCGTGAAGGTATATTTTTAAAATTTTACCTGGGGATATAATGGTGACCTGAGAATCATAAACACTGAATCTATTCCCAGCTCAGTTATGAAACTTGTCTGGTGTCTTGATCTCCTCACTGTTGTCACCTAGACATTGCGGTATGTGTTCTGTATGTCAGCCAAATTCTTGGTCCTTTCTCATTTTCCTTAGGTTACAATTCCTTTATGTACATATTTTTTATTTATTTATTTATTTTTCATCTTTCCCTTATTTGGTGCATTGTAATTACACATCTTTGTTAGGTACAAGCTAGTATAGGTAAAGACATCCATGCACACATTTCTCATTTAACCCTTCCCCAACTCCTGCCCCACTCCCTCCTCTTCCCTCCTTCTTAAGGTCAGTTTAGTGATTGACTTTGATGTGTTTCTAGAAAGTACATCATGTTCATTAGGGTGTCCTTCCTACCCCCTTCACCTTCCATTAAGTCAAATTCTTTGTTCCCCTAAGAATTCTCCTTCATCTGGAGTCCCTCTAAAGTCCCATTTTCTCCCTAGCTTCCACATATTAGGGAGAGCATTCTATTTTTAACTTTTTGTGACTGACTAATATCACTTAACATAATGTTTTCCAGTTCCTTCCATTTCCTTGCAAATAACATGATTTTCTTCTTCTTTATGGCCGAGTAAAATTCCATTGTGTACATATCCCATAATTTTGTAATCCATTCATCTGTTGAAGGACATCTTGGCTGGTTCCATAATTTGGCAATTGTAAACTGTGCAGCTATAAACATAGATACACATGCGTTGGTCTGATAGTTTTGTTTCCATTCTTTTGGGTAGATACCCAGTAGAGGTATTGCTGGGTCATATGATAGGGTCATTCCCATTTGTCTGAGGATCCTCCATACTGTTTTCCAAAGTGGTTGCACTAATTTGCAATCCCACCAAAAATGTATTAGGGTTCCTACTTCTCCACACCCTCTCCAGCATTTATTGTTGTTTGTGTTCTTGATAGTTGCCATTCTGACTGGAGTTAGGTGAAATCTCAAGGTAGTTTTGATTGGCATCTCTCTGATTGCTAATGATCTGGAACATTTCCTCATACATTTATTGGACATTTTTATTTCTTCTTTTGTGAAGTGTCTATTTAGATCCTTTGCCCATTTTTTGATTGGGTTATTTGTTTTCTTAGCTGTGATTTTCTTGAGTTCTCTGTATATCCTAGATATTAGTCCTCTATCGGAAGAGTAGCTGGCAAAAATTTTCTCCCATTCTGTGGGTTTTCTGTTGAGGTTCTTGATAGTTTCCTTTGCTGCACAGAAGCTCTTTAGTTTAATGCAATCCCATGGATTGATCTTCCTTAGAGCTGCTTGTGCCTTTGAGGTCTTGTTGAGAAAGTTTTGACCTGTGCCTGTGTGTTGAAGTGTTGGACCTATGCCTTCTTCAAGTAGCTGCAAGGTCTCCGGCCTGACATCCAAGTCTCTGATCCACCTGGAATTGACTCTTGTGCAGGGTGAGAAAGTGGGGTTTATTTCCATTTTCCTGCATATGGTTAACCAGTTTTGCCAACACCATTTGTTAAAGAGGCTATCTTTTTTCCAGTGTATGTTTTT
>PVLC010010350.1:0-50770 GCA_004027655.1 Graphiurus murinus | reverse complement strand
ATAGATACATAGACCAATGGAGCAGAATAGAAGACTCAGAAACAGACCCACAGACTTACAGTCAACTGATTTTTGACAAAGGAGCCAAAAATATACACTGGAAAAAAGATAGCCTCTTTAACAAATGGTGTTGGCAAAACTGGTTAGCCATATGCAGGAAACTGGAAATAAACCCCACTTTCTCACCCTGCACAAGAGTAAACTCAAGGTGGATCAAGGATCTGGATGTCAGACCAGAGACCTTGCAGATACTTGAAGAGGGCATAGGACCAACACTTGAACACATAGGCACAGGTCAAAACTTTCTCAGCAGGACCCCCAAAGCACAAGCAACCCTTAGGAAGATCAATCCATGGGATTGCATGAAACTGAAGAGCTTCCGCAAAGCAAAGGAAACTGTCAAGAACCTCAACAGAGAACCTACAGAGTGGGAGAAAATTTTTGCCAGTTACACTTCAGATAGAGGTTTAATATCTAGGATATACAAAGAACTCAAGAAAATCGCAACTAAGAAAGCAAATAACCCAATCAAAAAATGGGCAAAGGATCTAAATAGACACTTCACCAGATTTCTTTCTCGTCCAACTTCTGTATAGAAACAGCTCCTCAAGAGCCATTTTTGCATTAGATTTGACCTTCATCAATCCCACTGCAAAGAGAAGAGTCTAACAGATAAAAGGCTTTTCTGCATTCTAGATAGGAAAAGACCATACCTCTCCAGTTTACGCCTGACTTCCTGAAGACAGAAGAGACAACAAATCATAATAAAGAAAACAGAGTGCAAAAAGTATTTTAGTGAACTCTACGGTATTCAAGAGAAATAAGAGAGTAGCCAGTGACAGAGAGAGGAGGATCCTGGGGACTACTGTAGACTCAGTTCTTCAGGAGAACCAAGATACCTAAGGTATTTTATCAAATAATTTGTTATGTTAGGTCTTAGGCAAACTCATTTCTTCATTTGTACTTTTTTTCAGCTTAGTCTACATTATTATTATGGTTTGGATATAGACTATCTCTTGTAAAAGCTCATGTATTAGAAATACCAAAATGCTAATGTATATCAAGGTTACTAGCTAAACTGAACTTGAGAGGGAGGGAGGGTGAGGGAGGGAGGTGGGAATTTGAGGAAGGGGTCAAATGAGAATTGTGAGCACATATATTGTTATCAACTTGTACCTAACAAATATGTATGCTTACAATGTATGAATAAAAATAAAAATTTTTAAAAAAAGAAATACAAAAATGCTAAGAAGTGAAATAGTTGAATCTCATGAGTGTATAAATCCATTGGTGGATTAATGACTTGGATAGATTTTTGGGGTGGTAATGTAGGCTTGTTGGGCATGACTGGAGGGGTGGTCATGGTATGGTATATATATCCATAGGCCCTCTTCTCACTCTGCTTTCCTCCTCCATGACCCTGCTTAATTGTGGACTGAAACCTTCAGAGCTGTGAGCAAATAAACCTTTCTTCCTCTAAATTGTGGTTGTCAGATATTTGGGGTTCAAATCTGTGAGAATGCTGGCTGAAACAATTATTTACTAATACTTTTAGCAAAAGGCTAGAATTTTTATGGAGACTCAAAGAAGAGTACTGTAGATCAACTGTTGTATCAATTTAACACATGCTGTTCTAAATTCATATTCTACTTCCACAGATTTGGCCCTACCTATTTCCTAAATTCTTCTGGGCAAGGTCAGGAATTTAGTAATTGTCCCTCTATTGTAAAAGTTATATTGCTAAAAAGCACTGTGGTCAGCAAAAGTTGTTTGGCAAAATGAAGTTCTTACATAAAATATGAGGTTAAAAATCAATAAAATGGCAATAAATACAACTTTAAAGCAGTAAACAAGCTTTCTAGAAGACATCTACTTCCTAACCAAACTATATCTATTAAAATCTGCTTTGGTAGGTAACTCTTTCTTTCTTTCTTTTTTCTCTTTTCTTTTCTTTCTTTTTTTAATCTTCTCCATCATGAAACACTGCAGTTTTCTCCTGAGACAAATTCTTTCATAAGTTTTATGTTATGCAGACTCAGTGCCAACTCTAGAATTCTACATAAAAAGAATTTATGAGTAACTCTTTGGTTGGAAAATTGGAATTTGAAGCAGGACTTACTATAGTAAGAACACTGTTTCATGTGCATTTGGTAATTGATGGATATGGGAGATCTGAGGTCACTTTTCCGAAATCACTATAATATAAACCATGCTTCTTTGTATCCTTTCAAACAGACTTCATTAATGTCATATACATGGCATTTTCTTTTATTAGTTGTCTACCAAAATTCTCATCAAATACTTACTTAGTATTTTCACAAAGTACACCTACTCTTATTGTATTCTTTTTCTGGGCCTGACATTTTAGATATATGTTGAAATGACGACGTATAACAAATATATAACAAATATATTTATTCTGGACTACCCAGCAAACCAAGAAAACCCCATGTTCTTCTGATGAAAGTTTGAAAAGTATAAATTTAAGTTTGTCTTGAATAACATTGCTTTCCTTTCTTTTGGAGGGATCATACTAACTTTCCATGGCTACAGTAGCAAAAGAGGATACAATATCATTGGGAAAATTAAGAAGAAAAGAGAAATTTCAGAATCCTTTTCCCTAAACTTCATTATTCTTCTCTAATATGCCCCTAACTGGGTGTGGTGGTGCATGCCTGTAATCCCAGTACTTGGGAGGTTGAGACAGGAAGATCAGATCACAGGTTCAAGATTAGCCTCAGCAACTTAGCAAGACTCTAAGCAACCTAGAAATACCCTATTTCAAAATAAAAAGGTTGAAGGTGTAACTCAGAGGTAGAATGTCCCTGGATCCAATGCCCAGTACCACAAAAACAACAACAACAAAAAAATGTCCTTTATTTTTCTCTAAGTAGATCATATGCTATCTGAAGCAGAGTTGGTTTTATTTGTATTTAAAACTCTAAAATAAGTCTACTAAAAATTGTAAATAAAGAAACATTTGGACATGATATCAAATTCTACAAGTTGACCAGTAAGAAATATTCCAGAGAGAAGTCTGCTTGTCAAAGCTCTGAAGCATGGAGCAGATGCACTGAGTGGTATCCCAGCAAAGCAGAGAGCTTGTGATATAGATTGCAAAGGTAGTCTACATAATCATTCGATTTATTTCCTCAGTCAAAGGAACTCCTCGTAAATTTTAGCACTGTACCAAACTAACTTTCTGAGGCCCACACCTTCCCCAGCCCCTGCCAGCAGGAGTGAGCACTAAATATCCCTGGGTCTTTGCCACAGTTGCTCTTCCATCTGCCTGTGATGCTCTTCCAGATCTTCTCCTAGCCAGCTTCTTCTCATTCCTCAGGATTCAGCACATGTGTAACCCCAACACAGATGACTCCAGCTAAGTAGACTTCCTCTCCAATCACTCAATATTAAAATATCTAGGTTACCTTATTTCTATTTATTTGCTAATGAGTTTTTCCACCAGCCTTCTCTCATCTGGCAATATAATTTGAGTTCTTTATGGGAAATACCACCTGCCTTCTCTTCTCTTCAAAATATCCCAGCAACAAAAATGGTACCTGAGCCACAACAACATTCTATTATGGACTGAATGTTTATATAATCCCCAAATTCATATGTGAAAGCCCAAAGCCTCAGTGTGGTGGTATGTCAAAATGGTGCCTTTAGGATATAATTGGGTCTAGATGAGGCCATCAGAGTAGTGTCCCCATAAGAAGAGGCACCATATGAGGATTTGAGAAGGTGACTAATTTTAAGCCAAGAAGGGTGCCCTTACCAAGAACAGAATGTGCTGGCACCTTCATCTTGGAATTCCCAGTAGATAAAATTGAAAAATGAATTATCTAAATCATCCAGTCTATGGTATTGTGGTACAGTATCCCAAATTGATTAAGACATAGGCAGCATATCTTTCATGGCTAATTTGACTCTCTCAGCATCCATTGGCTCTCTGGAGCCAATTCTGAAGAAAGCAAAATAATGAGTTATGTCAGCTTGCAAGATGGGAGGATCTAATGTCAGTCTTTCCACCTAGCATGCTAGAAATAAGCTCTGGGCATCCACAAAATGTCTGATATAGGCTCTCATCATCCTACATGTTTTGGAGCCAGTTGATATTACTAACAATAACAGTTGCTATTATTAGCTTAAACTTATTGAGTTTATTCAGAACCATGTAGTGTTCTAAATGTTTTACTGATATCACTTATTTGATCTTTATAATAGCACTGAGGTAGGTTTCATCATAGTTCTCATTTTACAAATGAGGAAACTAAAACCCAGAAAAAAAGAAAGAATTGCTTAATGTCATACTTCCCATCTTTGATTTTAATTTGCACTGGGATTAGGACTGTACCATGAATACTTGCATTTCCCTGGCTGGAATTCATATTCACATAAGACTCCAGTAACTCCTTCTATTAGTCAGTTTCATGCTACTACATGAAATACCTAAAGCAAGTAACTTAACAAAGAGAAATGGTTTATTTAGCTCACAGTTTTGGAGGCAGAGTCCAAGTGGTATAATGCAGGCTTGGCAAGGGCTGCCCCTTGGCTGCATCATTTAATGGTGTGGCTGGCAAGTATCTGTCAGTCTTTTCCCACATAGTTTGGTCTTTTAACATCTGTAATTTTTGCCATGTTGCCCACTTCCTATCATAGCCACACGGAGCTGCTTTCCTTAATGTGTCACTGCGATGTGATCACATTCCTGTTAAATAAAGGTCAAACCCAGGCACTGTCTATTCCTCAGGCTGGCGGGGCCTCTCTGACTGATTACTGCTCTTAACAATATTGATGGCCTGATTAGATTCCAATTACAGCTCCGTTCAGTCTGGCACCTAATTGAATTAGAATCTGGAGGCTTTGACTACACACACTCCCTCTGCTCTTAAAATATGCAAGATGGTCTTTAAGGAAAGATACATGCCTCCCAACTAAATTATATATACAATAGGCATGCCTGTTCTGTATTAAGTTCCAGTATAAATGTGTCTATTGTGTTGGAGGCTAGGAGCCAGTTAGAAGAATAATTTAAAATTTCTAGGATAAAAATACTAACTAGAAAGACCGTAGCAACACTATAGAATATCTATCCAATCATTAACACATTCATTCTTTAAAAAACACTGTTGAGTATCAATTCTCTGCTTAGAATGCTGGTTAGTAGGGATGGATAATAACTGAGGGAAGGTCTCTGCCCCCATGCAGCTCATAACTGAACAGGGAAATCAGTCAATGGAACCATTGATTATGCCATGTGTTCTGATTTTAAATATTAAATGTTTTAAATATTAAATATTCAAAAGATATTCTAAATATGCTATAAAATACTATTTTATGGCAAAATATTGTCCAAAGCATACAAGTCATTCAAGATCCCAAACAAAACTTTCACAGATCTAGGATAGTGGCAGAAAGGGATATATTTGTTATTTTGGCTGTTGGAGCAATCACTTCTATCAACAGTAATAGTATATGACATCTTCATCTGAACCACCAATTCTTGGTAAATTATTATGGGAGATTATTGTGAAAACATAGGAATTGTCTGAGAAGCCAGGAAGGAAAGCTATTTAACATGAAGACCACTGCTCTCTACCTTCTGTCAGATTTTCATCTGCACAAATAGTGTTTCTCAATGGCTTTTGAGGCCACAGACTTCAGACCCAGTCCATGTTCACTTACATCTCTATCTTGCTAATTTCTTAGTTCCAACCTTTAAGTAGCCTCTCTTATTCTCTGACTGTTCCTAGACAGGTAGAAATAAAGTCTGATTTCCCTAGAGGCCTCCCTGATAAACTCTATTGAGATTCTCTACAAGTGCCAGTTAATGACATGTTTGGCTGAGCACATCCCTGGCAGAAAAATGACATTGTATGTGTTGGACATGTTAATGCACTGCCTAGATCTCTTTAGGAAATAAAGACTTATTCCCTTAACTATTGGGAATGCTGACAGGAAATTATCTGCAATCATCAGCCCTCTTTAAGGATTACTTTAGCTGAAAAAAATTGACTTGCTCCAAGTTATACTTCCTTCCAGGAGAAGTTAACATTCACACATCAATGTGGGAATATAAAAACCCCCATGCTCCCTCATTCCTACGCAAGAAAGCTTTAAAGAGACATGCTAGCCAGCTCCATAGCTTCTCATAGGGTCAGCTAATGTAATTATTAGAACCAATTGCAGTTCAACTTTACCCCCCCCTTTTATAACCCAATAGTTATTCCTAATTAAAGACATTTCTCAAAAGAAGTTCAAATGGCCAACAACTATATAAAAAAAATTTCAACATCATTATCAGTCAGAGACATGCAAATCAATTCCATACTGAAATTTCATCTCATTCAAATTAGAATGGCAAAGCCGGGAGCGGTGGCACACACTTGTAATCCCAGCATTTGGGAGGCTGAGACCGGAGGATCCGGGTTCTCAGCCAGCCTCAGCTACCTAGTGAGATACTCCGCAACTTAGTGAGACTCGGTTTCAAAATAAAGAATAAGAGATAAGGCTGGGGGTATAGCTTGGAGGTAGAATGCCCCTGAGTTCAATCCCCAGTACTGCAAAAAAAAAAAAAAAAAAAAAAGCCAAAAACAAAAAACAAAAAGAAACAAATTAGAATGGCAATCATTAAGAATATGAGTAATAAGCCAGGGGTGATAGTGCATGCCTGTAATACCAGTACTTGGAAGGATGAGACAGGAGGATTACAGGTTTGAGGTCACTCTCAGCAACTTAGGGAGGCCCTCAGCAACTTAGTGAGACTTTGTTTCAAAATTTTAAAAAATAACATAAAACAGGTCTAGGGGTGTAGCTCAGAGGTAAAATGCCCTTGGACTTAATCTCCAGTACCAACATACACACACATACACACACACACACACACACACACACACACACACACACACAGAATGCAACTAATGATAGGATGCAAGAGAAAATGAACACATATATACTATTGGTGCAATTGAAAATTAGTACAAACACTGTGGAAATCCATATGGAGGTTCCTTAAAAGACCAGGAATGGAGTTGGGTGTGTCGATGCATCTCTGTAATCCAGTACTTGAGAGATAAAATAGGAAGATCACAGATTCAAAGCCAGCCTCAACAACTTAGTGAGAGACTGTCACAAAATAAAAAATAAAAGAGGCTGGGGGTGTAGCTTAATGGTTGAGTGACCCTAGGTTCAATCCCCAGTGTCAAAATAAAATAAAGACAAGGGATGGAATTAACATAAGACCCTGCCAATACTACTTCTTGATATTTATCCAAAAAATAAAGTCAGCATACTATAGAGATAGATCCATATTCATGTTTATATAAGTGCAATTCACAGTAGCCAAGTCATGGAACCAATCTAGGTACCTGTCAACAGCTGAATGGTTAAAGGAATGTGATAAAAGTGCATAATGGAGTTTTATTGAGGCATAAAGAAGAATTAAATTAAATCATGCATAGGAAAAGAGATGGAATTGGAGAACACCAGGGTAAGTGAAATAACCCAGATTTGGAAAATCATGGGCCACATGTTTTCTCTTATATGTAGAAGCTAAAGAGAAAAAAAAAAAGGAAAGAGCAGGGACTTCATTAAAAAGGAGAAAGACCAGTAGAGTCTGGAAAGGGGTTCAGGGGAGAGAGGTGGGGAGGAAAGGGAAGTACAGGGAAGGAAACAGACCAAGTAATGTCCTGTGTATATGCAGATGTATCACTATGAATCTCAGTGCTATATATAATTGTAAGGCACCAATTAAAAAATTAAAAATGGAACTACCAAACTATCCAGCAATACCACTGCTGGGTTTGTAGGCAAAGGAAATGGTCATCATGTTGAAGAAACATCTGCACCCTCATGTTCCTTGCAGCACTAGTCACAGGGGCCAAGATAGGGAACTGATGCAAATACCTGTCGATGGATAAAGAAGATGTTGTATATATACAGTAGAATACTATTCAAGTCTCAAGAAAAAAAAAAAGAAAGAAAGAACAAAAGAAATCCTGTCATTTGCAACAACCTGGATGAAAGTGGAGGACATTATGTTAAATGAAAAATCTAGGCCCAGAAAGACAAATGTCACATAATCTCACTTATATATATAACCTAAAAAACTTTTATCCATGGAAGTAGAGAATAGAATGGTGTTTGTAAGGAGCTCCTGGGGGAAACAAGGAAGTTTCATCAAAAATAAAACATTCAGCCAGGTGTGGTGGCGCACGCTTGTAATCCCAGCATTTGGGAGGCTAAGACTGGAGGATCCGGGTTCAGCTACCTAGTGAGGCACTCGGCAACTTAGTGAGACCCTGTTTCAAAATAAAGAATAAAAAATGGGGCTGGGGGTATAGCTCCGAGGTAGAATGCCCCTGGGTTCCATCCCCAGTACCACACACACACACACAAAAAATACAGAATTCATTTAAACAGGATAATAGGTCTAAGAGATCAATTGTATGACTTGGTGACTATGGTTAATAACAATGTGTTGTATTGTGAAAATCCCTAAGTAGCTTTTAAGTGTTGCTACCACAAAACAAGATAAGTATATGAGCTGATAAATATGTTAATTAGTCTGATTGAGCAATCCCACAATGTATACATATTCTAAAACATTATATTGTACATGATGAATCTGTATAATTTGTATTTGTCAATTTAAAATAAAATCAAATAAATTTTAAAAGAATTTATGCTAGCTGCTAGGTGTCCTCTTCATGGTAACCCAGAAATATACATGGGGACCTGAGATATTTTGAAATTGAATTTGTTTTTAGAAGCTCTGCACAGAGCATCAACTGTGGATTGTGCCTTAAGAACATTGCACATCTCTTTGAAGCTTTAAGCCATCTTCCCCACTATATCCAGAAAGCTCCTGCCTGGACAGATATTTTTAGCTCCAAGTAACAAATATGTACATTTGGGTGGACATAAAGAATTACCAATATTGAGTACGAAATGGCATGAGAATCATTCTTATTCTGTATATTGAAAACTGGTCATCAACCAAAAGTTTAAATTAAAAATCAGAGTAAATGTATTTCTTTCACTAAAGAATCAAAATAGCAACAATGGTCATTTCAACAAAACTAGTCATTATTTGATACTTTAAAGATTGCTTCGTATATGAAAAAGAGAACCTAAAAGTTATGCCTACCAAGTAAAGAAAAGTTGTTTCTTTTTAAACATCAACAAATATTTATGTATTAGCTCTGAAAATATGCCTTACATTTCAGAGACAGGCATGCAATATTTACTACACAGTTGATAAAGCTAATGGGATTTTCTATTAAATGAGATAGAATATCTTCTGAAAAGAATCTAAGATCAAAAATATATCCTTTCCCTGTGTTAAATCCATATATCTTAAATCCTTACTCCTAAAGTAGGAAAGTGGAAAACCACCTAGATAAACTTTGCATATTTTATTAAATCATGTATACAAAGAGCAAGAGTTATATGTAATTTTATTTAAAAAGGAGAAATTTCATCATTCAACCTTGATTGTTGCTTCCAGAACTTGGCTATTGTGTCAGTTATAACACTGTAGGTCCAATCAGGGGCTAAATATCACACAATGAAGAAGTGTGGGTCTGATATAAAGAATAAATAAATGTAATTTAAAAATTAATTTTAAGATATAAAGAAACTCTACCTAGCTAGCCCTATACTAGGCCTGAGGGTACCTAAGGAAGGATGAACTTGGAAGCGTTTCTGAGCTTATTGGAGAAGGTGAGTTTCAGCCAACAAGATAACAGAGGTTTTCTTTTTTGGCCACACAAGGGCTTGTCTACAGCTGATGGTAAGGAGCAGGGCACTCCCTAGCTTGCATGTGAAGAATACAGATTGACAACCAGTTCCATATACCCATAGGACTGAGGTCCTGATTTCCTTGCTGGCTATAAACTGAGGTCTATTCTCCCTTTATAGAGGCCATATACATTCCCTCCCATGTGCTTTCTCCTTCATGTTCAAAGCCAGCAATGGAACATGAAGTCCTGCACACACTTTGAATCTCTGATTTCCCTTCTGCCATAACCAGTCTGTTATTAGCTCCTGTGGTCAGATTAGGCACACTAAGATAATCCTTCTTTTAAGTTTTGCTGATTCTACATCTGCAAAATCTCTTCTGCCATGTAAGATAACATAATCATCAGATTAATAGCAGGAGGAAAGTCCACCTCTGATTCCATCCATCACCAGTCTCCATTTTAGTCCACTCTACAGAGTGTGTGTTTTAGATTACAATGCTGATTAAACCACTCTTGAAGCTAGAAAACTGTGATCATGAGCTCTCCAAATTCAGTAGCTTGATAATGAAGTTTATGTTCATTTGTTATTTTTCTTGTTTGCTTGTTTGCTTTCATATTCCTGTAGAGGGAAACAAAGAGGATTTTAAATCAGAGGTTTTATCAGTCTAACTTCTCTGAAATATTATATTAGTGCATAATAGTTAGTGAAGATCAATTCTGGTATTACTATTATACTCCAGATGCCAAGACTTAGGGTTACATCCAGTAAGAATTATATTTGGCCTTTTAAATCAGCATAAGGCAAACTATATATTCATTTCAAGGCTCTCTCATGTTTCTCAGTAGAATGATTAGCTCCTGCAAGAAGCAGCTCCCAACTCCATATATTCCTTTATAAACCTAGGTCCATGGTTTAAAAAGTTGGAGCCAATTAAAAGCTACACATGATGCATTAAAAATGTCTTGATTTTTATAAATATGACTTAATTATATGATTATTTAAGGTACACGTGTCAAAGACCTACTGTATGAAATGTGCTGCACCTGTGGGTATTATGCTACACCATAGATAAGGACTATGCTCTCAAGAAGTTACAGCTGTCCTTAAATATATATGGGTTTTGCATTCATAGATTCAACCAATTGTGGATAGAAAACAGTCAAGAAAAATGTCTGCATTGAAAATGTGTGAATTTTTCTTATCACTAGTCCCTTAATAATACAATATAATAACTATTTATATAGCATATATATTGCATAATATATGTAATCTAGAGATTATTTAAAGTATGCAGGAGGATGATGTAAATGCTGTACCATTTTAGACAGCAGACTTGAACATATCAGTAGGGCAGCCTAAAACAAATCTCTCATGGATACTGAGGGATGACATATTAGGGGAAGTGATAAAGAATAAACAAATACATGTGTGAATAATAAGAGCTATGCATTTTGGAGACAATTTGAACAAAATGATATTAGAATGGTGTGTACCTTAATTATGGTTTGATGGTCCATTTTAGATATCAGTTTAACTGAATTAAAGGACACTTAGAGAGCTGGTAAGGCATTATTTCTAGATGTGTCTCTGAGGGTGTTTCCAGAGGAGATTTGCCATGTGAGTAGGTAGATGGAGTGGGGAAGATCCACCCTCAGTATGAACAGGTGCCATCCAACCAGCTGGCACTCCAGATGGAACAAAAAGGAGGTTGAAAGGAAAATTTGCTCTCTTTCTCCTAGAGCCAGGACATTCTTTTTCTCCTGCCCTTGGACAACAGAACTCCACGTTCTCTTTTTTTGGGTCTCAGATTTGCATCAGCAGTCCCTAGTTTCTCAGGATTTCTGCCTCAGACTAAGAGGTATAGCACCAACTTCCCTGGTTTTGAAGCTTTTGGACTTAGACTTTGCTAGGCTAATGACATCCCTGGGTCTGCAGCTTGTAGATGGCTTTATCATGGGGACTTATTGGCCTCCATAAGCACAAGAGCCAATTATTCTAATAAACCCCCTCTTGTCTGTCTATCTATCTATCTATCTATCTATCTATCTATCTACCTACCTATCATCTCTCATCTATTTATCCATCTATATTTCATTACCGGTGGCTTAACTTATTAAAGATATTTTCACCATTACCACTGTGTTATTGAGCAGTTGCCAGGTATCAAGGCCTGTGTCAGATGCTGAAATATGACACTGAATAAAACACAGAACTTTCCAGGAAGGACTTAGGAGAGAGTCCTCACAGGCTCCAACATTGACCAAGCAAAGCCCCAGATAAAGCTGTGCTTTATCATAATTCCTGCCATCCTCATAGTCTTGCATCCAATAAATTATTGTGAATATGTATATTCCATATGTGTGTGAACATTATAATAGATCATTCAAACCTTAGACGTATAGAAAGGGAGAACAACAAATACAACAGTGTGTGTTATATAATTTAACACTAAATTTTTAGTAGCCCAACAAAATCAAGCAAAAAATTAGCAAATCTTGAAATTTTCTCTGCTGGTCAAAAGAATCCTATTATTAAAGTGTGATGAACAGAAAAATCTGCATCATCACTATCCCTGCCAGCCTCCCCCTGGCTGGGATCACAGCTTCTGTATCCCTGCACAAAAATTCCTATTATTTGTGCCCTGACAGCTAGAGTAGGAGCAGCCAAAACTCTCTTTCAAAAATTATTCTATATGAGTAACAGATTGCCATGATAGCTCTAAAATAATCTTATAAAATACACAAACAGATTTGTTTTTGGAAGGGGGTGCTGATATGTTTTTGATTAATTTCCCACTAGGTTTATTTAGGTTTTCATAGTTTCTACAATGAATGTCCTAACTTGTTCATTGTCATGGTCAAGGGCTTTATGAGAGTTCTGGGGTATCTCTCACTTGCTCACTCACGTTTTCTACAGAGATCTAAGCTCCAGGAAGGCTCCTCACAGGGCTATTGCTGAGGGCTTGGGTTCTGCTAACCCAGGATCCTCTGCCTTTGACCATGCAGCTCTCTCATCCCAGGTCACTTCCCTGGCCATGAGCAATGCACTGTCCTTTCCTGTCTACTTTAAATTTTCATGAGACTTTGTCTTCTGCCTTACTGAACAGATTGCAAGGCCCTTGAAGCCAGAGTACTGTGAGGTGATGAATAACTTTGATTTTATTCATAATCAAAATCAGAGATCTCAAGTTTTTAAAGTATTTCCTATTTTTAATCTAAAAATTGGGCCATATGTTTGAAATTATTTATCTACCCCCATTCTTAAACACTGGTCTCTATTGGTGTAACTTAGCAAGTAGGTACATATACATCCATTGCCTAAAAGTAATTATAAGAACATTTTTTAAAATGCATGCATATATGGATGTTAAACTCTCAGCTAAGAACTTTTCATTGAAATAATAAAAAAAAACATAGGTACCATTATTGGGGCATCTACTATACATCAGGAATGTGTGTTACACATTAATTTAAAACTATATAAATATCATAAAATTTGATCTTATTAGTCCCATTCTATAGATGAGGAAATTGAGTCTTAGGTTTAATAATACTCATGCTCTTGCAGCTAGTGAGAAACATAATTGGGTTTTACATCCTGGTGAGTCCAGGTATAAAATCAAATTCTGAATCATTATATGTGATACTCTCATTTTATCTTGTTGGCTAGATGATATACATAGTATGATATCACTGAGCAATGAGTCATCCAAATTCCAAGCTCCTGCTGCTAAGCACAGCCAGTGACTACTATACTTAGCTGTCCATCTCAGGAGCTACTGTGCCTGCAGCCACCTGGCTGCCAGATCCAGAAAACGATATTGTTTCTAAATTCCTAGGAGAATTAGCAATAAAACTAATGAAAGAGGGAGAAGGAATTACTTTTAGTTCTACCAGGATAAGAAGTGCCTATATAATATGCAAACTTCTGCTTTGGGACTATCTTTCAAAGATTCATTCATCTAAAGATGGCAGTTCTAACAGTCTGGAAGAGAGCAGTATATTTAGTTTTAGGAGTTATTTTGAGTTATGTCAATTATTTTAAATACTTCAAGACTGGATCTACTATAAATGTACTATAACCAAACTTTCTTCAGAAGGACCGCAATTGTTTTCAATTTGAGATTAAACCTGTCAAAGGTTCCATAGCTGGTACAGAAATCATAATAAATAATTCCTAGTGTACAAGTTCTTGTTTTATGTTTGCAGTGCATGTGGTTGATATTTGGAAAAGAGCCTAGAAACCCTACAATTATAATCAAGTTTATAAATTCCGTTCTCACTTAATTATAAATCCTGATTACATTTTCTCTGCCAGATTCCTGCCTAATGTTCCCATTTGATAATGAGCTCCATAAAAGCTATCCAGTGCACATGATTTCATGTGATGTTTCCCCAGGTACCAATGTACTCTGACTTGAAAAGATTACTCTGAGTCTATGCATCTGGAATTGAATTTTCTGAATTCTGTCATTCTCTGAGGTGCTACAAAGCCTACTAACTGGGTCACACAAGTAGAAGAGGAGTTTGACTTAGTAATAAGAAAGATGATTTACTTTGTTGATTTCTTAAATATCAATAATGCCTTCAAAGCTCAAATGATTTACATAAACCTACACTGAGTATGGCAAAATCTAGATGTGGATGATAACAATATTGATATCAATCTGTAGCCATACAATTTCACCTTCTTCAAGAATAATCCTTCTAGAACTAGTGAAGAGAAGAAGGTAGACACCCTCTCCTGCTGAAGATGACTAAACATTGTACCTCTCTGCCTTTTGGTAGAGAAAAAGAAACACTGTACTAGGGCCTCTTTCCTTTCAAGAAAGCAAGCCAGAGAGCAACATTAAACTCTTTATCAAACAAACTCAGTCATTTCTATAAGGAAATATATCTCCTTATAGATAAGGATAAAAATGTTATAACATTCAAATTAAATAAAATATATTTAGTTAGATACATTTTATTTTGCACATTTAAAAAAGAAAGATTGTCTTCAGATATTTTTCCCTTAGGCAACCAACTTTCCTTGGTTCCAATTTGAGGTCAGTCCATTTTGTAGTTAAGCAAGGAGAAAAGGACAGGGAAGATGGCCATCAGATTTAAAAGATATGAATAGCTGATACTCTTTAGATAAGCAGGAGCTCCACCCTCAGCCCTCCCTATCCTTAAGACCTTTTCAATGCCACCAACATGATGGAAGGGGCAAGATGTGACTCACTGGGATTCAAGAAGACTTTACTCCTTCCTGTTCTTAGTTCTGCAATGAAAAATTATTGTTTCTCTTATCTTTATAAACTTTTATTATTATGAAATCCATATCTACACAGTACAATATACTCCTTTTACAAATTTTGTGTAGATACAACCAGTGAGTTTAATCATATTCTGCTGAAGATGAAAAACTTGACAAGTTTATTTTCACACATTAACAAGGAACATTGGAAAAGGAGATGAGTCAGAACAAAGGAAAATTGGAAATGAGTCACTCTTGTCTCAGGGTCAGTCAGCTTATTTTAATACTTAACAGATAGGGCTGAGAATGCCTTGGAAACCTTTTGTCAAAACAACTGCAAGTTTCCAGTATTATTTAAGGTTCCTTGAACAGGCGTATTAGCCTTTTGTTGCTTGTGGCACAGCAATTAATGCCCTCCACAGCTCCCAATCCAAGAAAGGAAGGAATAGGAAATAGAAAAGATATAGGTTATTTCATGAAGAATATACCAGTACAATGATATTTTACCATTTTTAATCAAATGCTCAAAGTATTTTCATATTCAAACTACCTGTGATCGGTTAGAGAAAGAATGAAGACACAACAATGACTGTTAAGATTTACACAGTAAATTTATATTCAAACTAAGAGGTGTTTTCAGAATCTGATTTATAAGCTAAATTCTGAGTAATGCTTATTAAACAACACTCAGATTATCAAGACCCTAATACAACAATATTGATTGCTATATGTGTCTGACTTCAAGGAGGTTGATATTATCTTTCAAGCTCATGTGTGTGAAATGCTAATAAACATGTGGGCTTCTGCTCTATGAGAATATATGCTTACATTTTCTAAGCAGAAGTAAGCGGAGTTGATAAATTGCCACTAGAGGATGATGCAGTCAATTATTTGTATCAATGTCCATGTTTATGTATCCCACCTACTCAGAGAAAAATTGAAATTGTTTCATCCTGTCTTCACTACTGGCTCTAGGTAAATAAATAATAATATTGGATTATAGATTTTTATGCTACTTTTACTTCAAAGATATAGCAAAGGGGAATCATGCCTTGAATGTGGTGAATATTCTTGAATTAAAAGTACAAGTGAAGAAACTAAGAAAATACAGGGGATTCACTTATATATGGATTTCAGATAACCAATGAATAAATTTTCAATATGTTTAAAATAATATAGGAGACATAGTTTTTTGTTTGTTTGTTTTTTGTTTTTGTGGTGCTGGGGATTGAACTCAGAGGCATTCTACCTCCGAGCTATACCCCCAGCCCTATTTTTTATTCTTTATTTTGAAACCGAGTCTCACTAAATTGCAGAGTGCCTCACTAGGTAGCTGAGGCTGACCTCGAACCCGACCTGGATCCTCCGGTCTCAGCCTCCCGAATGCTGGGATTACAAGCGTGCGCCACCACACCCGGCTGGAGACATAGTTTTAAAAAAGCTTTTTAATGAAATTCAAATTAAATGGGAGTTCTGTTTGCTTTTTTTCCCAATTCTGACAACCCTATTAAAAGACTGAATAGGTATCACATATTGGTATCTTAGAGGACCAGTAAGATTTGCCACATGTACATTTGTGCAGGACTTTGCATTATATCATGTGTCATCATATAAAAATCCAAGTGATTTCTCATTGAGCATAGTTTGGATTCAATACTTAGCACCACAAATGCTTGCTCTCTGATGTGGGTCCAGTTATTCAACAGTTCTTCAGTCTTTTGACTTGTAAAAATTAGAATATTAAAATATGCCTCATAAGTGATGTAATTGAAATATTATTCCTGACATGCTTAACACACTACTGACAAGTAGTAATAGATTCATTACAGAACAGAAATTAAGAGGGAGGGCTCCAAAACTGGGTATCCTAGATTTGGAGCCTGACTACATCACTTCCTAGACACATGGCTGCAGGTGAGCTACCATACCTTTCACTGCTTCACATTCTTCATTTGAAATTAGGATAATGATAGTTAATCCTTTATAGGGTTGCTATGAAATTTAAAAAAGCATTGGAAAGAAAGCCCTGCTAATTATTTTATGATGATGAATTCAAACAATAATATTCTAATAACTATTTGTTAATTAATGTATTAAATGCTCAATTTGCATCCTAATATTAGCAAATGCATGTACATTGCACTTATATTTGAAATTATTGTATCAAAGTTTTGCATTTTATTCTGGATTATGTATTGAAAATCACTTCCTAAATTCTAAGCTCTGTTCATGATCAGAATAAAAATTTACACCTGAACAGTTTGCATGTTTGCTAGAATATTTGAAATATGAATTTAACATGTCAACATATTTTCTAACTTAGCTTGAAGTTAACAACTTAATGTCTGTTTTTAAACTATTAGGTCTTTGCAAAAAAATTTTGTGTATATCTCTTTCACAAATTTAATACCAACCCTGACGCTTACATATTGATTTGATTGAAAGATGTTTGTACCTAAAGAAGTCAGATATTCAACTGAGGAAATTACTGGTAAAAGTAGTACATTTGTAGAAGCTGTTACATTTTTTTCTAGTAGTATTCAACATGATCTTATTAAGCAATTTCTAGAAAAAAATCTTTCATGTAAAGTTAAAAGAAAAATTAGGAACTATGATAATTTGTGTCTACTCGCTTTACATCCCTGATATATTTCTATTATTAAAAAGTAACACCAATCAGGGTGGTGCACCCTTAAAACCACAATACGTGGAAGACTAATGCAAGAATTGCAGGTTCAAAGCCATTCTCAGCAACTTAGTGAGACCCTGTTTCAAAATAAAATAGGACTAGGGATCTAGTTCAGAGTTAGAATGTTCCTGGGTACAATCTTCAGTACCATATAAAAAAATAAGTTTAAAAAAAAAAAAAAAACTACTTGAGAAAACAATAACAGAGCCACATAATAGTATGAAGATTGAATTAGCAACATTTGTGAAGTTATATTAATCAATATGCACTTTTTCATGCTTTAGTAACAAATAAATACTCAAACTGAAGTGGCTTAATACAAAAAAAAAAAAAAAACAGGTCTACTTTGCATTCATCTGTAGGCCAGTGCAGTGAGAGAAGGCTTCTGTTCCATAGACTCCTTCCAGGATCCTGGCAGGGCAAAGAAAGGGAGTGGAGGATTTACACCTGTCCATGAATATCTTGTCTCAGAATTCACTTCCATCCCAACTCTTGACTAGAAAGTCACATGGTTCACATGGTTGCCTGTAATTGGAAGGAAGCTGGAAACTGTGAGAGCTCAAGGCTGCATTTTGGACAGTAAATGTCTCTGCTGAGAGGCTATCATTAAATAGTCAAGTCTAACACTCCCCATCACAGCTCTTCTAAAAGGCATAATGTTTATCACAACAAAAACCTACCTTCCTTGCCAGTAGACCAATCGCTAGTCTATTTCCTCCAGTCATACATGAGATAAAAAGAGAGAAAAAGCTTTAAGCTTATGGTTCAAGGAATTTAATTATTTTTTTTCTAGCCAGCTATAGTTGAATATGTCAGCCATGTTGATATTGAGTAATTGCCTATATATCTTGTCTCCCTTCACAATTTGATTTCTTTTCATAATGAAAGCTCAAGAAATGTGTTGTTTTCTTTGGTACAGATGTTCCTTATTTGATGTTATAAATGTGCTACTGAAAAGTTGTGTGTAAATCAGATTTTTATAAATCGAATCACATTCCCATTAACTTTATCTTTGCTTCTGCTTCACAGTAGTGCTGGACAATTTATCTTTAGATTAGTCTCAGTTTTACAGAGAAGAGTGACAGGTCAGAGGGTATTTCCCAATAGACTGGAATGAGAACAGACCTTCCATCAGTAGTCTATGCCCTGTTTCTTCACATGGTGTGTTACCAGAGTCCATTTAAAGAAAAGATACTCATTTTTTAAAGAAAATTAAAGTACAAGAGAAATAAGGTATGGGAGGAAATAATTTTCTTTCATTTTTAAGAGCATATCAGCCAATAAATATTTTTTAATCTGAGTGCAAGTTCTTTTTCCATGATAGAGGATACTAGCACAAAGGATTGGGATCATTGTCAATAAACATAAGGCCTATCCAAATAAACAGGAAACCTCATTTTACATATTCAGTTGAAAAAAGTCTACACTGAAACAAAGAAAAAAAAGAGCCATAGAAAAGTAGAAAGCAAAACATTTGATAATTTGCCAGATATATGTTCCTATAAAAATTTTGTTAAGAGAACACGAGGGAAAAAGCTGAACTTTTTTTTTTTTTTTTTTGAAAACTGAACAATAAATTGCCTTTGAGTTTTCTCTTTGACTTTTTCCCCAAAATGATTTAATCTCTAGTGACTTGTAAAAGAGTCATTGCACAATGAAACACCTTCTTTTATTTGTTGTTATCTTGAGTTGTTTTTTCTTGTAACTCAACTTTATTCCAATGATTATTCACTGATCCATAGCAATCATAGATTCGTAGAATCTTAGAGTAGAAAAGGACTTTAAAATGCTACTAATCCTCTTCTGTGTGTCCTGAGTCATAAAAGAGAAAATATAAATGAAACATGAAAATTCCAGAGAGTGAGTAGCATAGAAGAAAAATGAATTCATGAGAACAGTGAATGACTAAGAATATACTGAATCCACACAGCATCATTTTATGGACTAGAAAGGCCAAGTTTTGCTTTTGTAGCCACATTGTTGCTCCACATATCTCCCACATCTATATTGAGAGTAGAATGCTATGACATAGTCCTCTCTCCAATGACATGTGTATTAGTAGATATGCTATTATTTTGCCATAAGGTGAATTGCCAATTTATATATGTTAGATGTAACAAAAATGTTTTATCAGAATCAAAACTTAGTTTTAGAAGTTGTTATAAGCATTAAAGGAGAGGTTAAGATATACAGATATGTTAACTAAGTAGGGAAAGCCAGTAATTACATTATCAAGGGTTGATTGCTTAATTAAGACCAGAAATTGGAGAACAACTTTGGAAGTTAAATAGAGAAATACTTTGTCCAAGAATGAAAAATCAAAAGGTCCATTACAGTCTGGGAAGCTTCCTGAGATTCAGGATAGTGCCTTGGGAGAGTGAATTAGTAATTTGGCACTTAAAGATATATAAAACAATACGCTTTAAGGAAGAACAGATGCACAGACTACAAATGCACATTAAGCACATGGAGAAGGTTGCCGATAAGGAAAAGAGAAAGAATGGGTGATGGACAAAAAAGGTAGACAACACATTCAATCAGTTAATCAGAAAGAGATCTCCCTCTGAGCCCTACTGTAGTCGGAGACTCAGAAACCCTGCTGGCTTTTGATAGTGGAACTGAGTAGGCCTGCAGAATCATTTACTGCAGTCACGGCTATAAATCCCACATAAAGTAGGGGGTGGGTGGCTGTAGGGCAGGACAGTGATCAGGGCCACTGAGCATGATGAAGATAAGAGGATATGAGACAGAATATAGAAGGTTCTTGATATCTTTCCTTATAAATCAATGTGGCATTTTCTCTGGGATTCTTACCCAGGAAGAGAATTGGTGGTTCAATGAGTATGCAAAGACTACATTTCCCTAATGGTGCCAAGTCGCCTTCTAGAATAGCTATATGATGATTCCTGCATCTTCATATTCTTACCAACAATTTATATGATGCAGCTTTCTGACTTTTGCCTCCATGATACATATAAATATTCCAATATTGTCTTAATTTGCACATCTCCAATTATTAACGAGTTGAACTCTCTCTTCGTATGTGCATTACAATTTTGGTTTCTTCTATAAATGGCCAATTTGGAACTGTTGCTCATTTTTCTTTTACTTTTTTTATTGGCCATTGTAATCATACACCCTAATGAAGTTCAGGGTGATAGATGCCTATGTGCATGCAGTACTCGTTGAACCCTCCCCCAGTTCCCACCCCACTCCCTTTCTCTCTCCCACCTTCCTGTGCTCAACATTGTGATTGGTATTGATAAGTTTGTGTATGTACATCACATCTATTGAAGTGTTTCCCTCTTCAAGTCTTCCTCTCCCTTCCCATCTCCCTCAGTGAGTTCCCCTCCTTCACTCCACTAAGGTTTCTCCTTTGTCTGGAGTCCCTCCTGTGTCCCAGTTTCTCCCTAGCTTCCCCATATGAGAGAAAACATCCAACCTTTCACTTTTTGTGACTGACTGATCTCACTCAGCATAATATTCTCCAGTTCCAGTTTTTGTGGTAGTTTTCTTTGGTTCCTCGGAAGTCCAGGTTAATACTTCTCACTATGTGACATAAAAGGACCACCTTATTTTTTACACAATAATAGTTTTCAAGGTCAGTCATATACAGATAATTTTATAAAATAATGTAAAGGAATTATCAGAAAATTTTAAAGATAAAAAATCCAAATATATTTTCATTGTTAACATTAACAGACATATTACATTTCAATAAACATAATTGAAAGAAACACAAGGAAAAGAAAACTGATACATTGATTGAAGGTAATGATATAGGTAAAAATGTAGAGGATCACTGTTACACTCAGAAAACGTAGCACCCCACAGTTGCAAATATGCCTTTAACAGCTTGTACTTAGCCAAGATGTATGATTACAATGCACAGTTGCAACTTTGAAAAGAATAATGTGTGAAATAGGGTTTCTTCATTTTAAATACCTGCATGCACAATTTGTATCAACACTTTGCATATCAATATTTACTGTTTCAAATCTGACAAATGAGCTTGATTAATGAATGTTTATTTAAGTTGAACTAATATCAGTGCTATCATAGAAGAAAGTGCATTTCTAAACAATTTCTGTGATTTGTTAGAGAAATCAGTATGATAAAAGTATGTTGATGAAAAGATATGTTTAGAAAAGATTTTAACATAATACTGAAGATTCAGGATATCCATTTTTAACTTTGAATCAGAATAAAACAAGTGTTCAATTTCCATCCAAATACCAAAAATATTCTCCTCAGAACTAGAAAAAAAATAGCAAAATTCATATGGAAGAACTAAAGACACAGAATATTCATTGCAATTCTGAACAGAAAGAGAAATACTGGATGTCTCACAACATCTGATTTCAATTACACTACAGAGCCATAGTAACAAAACAGAATGGCAATGGCACAGAAACAGACAGGTTGAAAATGGAACAGAATAGGAGATATAGAAACAAACCTACACATCTACAATCATCTGATTCTTGACAAAGATTCCAAAAGCATACAATGGCAAAATGACAGACTCTTTAACAAATAGTGCTGGAAAAATGGTATATTCATATGTTGAAGATTGAAACTAAAATTCTATCTCTCACCCTGTATAAAATTTAGCTCGGATCAAAGACCTACGAGTTAGACCAAAAACTTCGCAACTGCTAGAGGAAAATATAGGTTCAACACTTCAACATATAGGCACAGACAGTAACTAAAAACTAAAAATAAAACTACTCTATGATCCAGCTATATCACTCCTCGATATTTACACCAAAGAATTAAAGTCATCATACTTTAGAGGCACGTGCATACTCATATTTATCACAAAGCAATTTGCAATAGCCAAGTTATGGAATTAACCTAGGTGTCAGTCAACAGATGAATGGGTAATAAAAAACATGATAGTAGTATTCATAAAATTCAATAAATAATATCAAGAATATAATAAATGGAAGAATATCAAATTAAAAAGTTTCTACATAGCAAAGGGAAACAAGTGAAGAGATAACCTAGAGAATGGGAAAAAATCTTTGCCAGCTACTCTTCTGACAGAGGATTTATATTGAAAACATATAAAGAACTAAAACAAAAATACTCAATGTTGAAAAATTAAATAACCCAATCAATAAATGGGCAAATGAGCTGAGCAGGCACTTCTCAATAGAAGTACAAATGGCTACTAACTCTACAAAAAGAATATTCAACCTCGATAGCCACCAGAGACGTACAATCAAAACTACACTGAGATTCCATCTCCCTCCAGTTAGCATGGCAATCACCAAGAATACAAAAAACAATGAGCAATGGTGAGAATAAGGTGGACAAAGAACTCTCATACATTGCTGGCAGGAACATAAATTAGTACAGTCACTTTGGAAAACCCAATGAAGATTCCTCAAAAAACTAAAAATAAAACTACTCTATGATCCAGCCATATCACTCCTTGATATTTGCACCAAAGAATTAAATTCAGCATACTTTAGAGGCACATGCATACTTATATTTATCACAAAACAATTTGTAATAGCCAAGTTATGGAATTAACCTAGGTGTCAGTCAACAGATGAATGGGTAATAAAAAACATGATATATATGCACAATGGATTTTTACTCAGCCATAAAGAAGGATTAATTTACGTCATTTGCAGGAAAAAGGATGGAACTTGAGAGCATAATTTTAAGCAAAATATGTAAAACTCATAAAAATATTATATGTTTTCCCTTATATGTGGAAGCTAAAGGGGAAAAGAAGGGACACTATGAAATTAGTTGGGTTATCAGTAGGGTAAAGAGAAGGGTAGTGAAAGGGAGGGTATTGGAAAGTGAAATTGATCAAATTGTGTTTTTATATGTGTGAAAATATGCCACCATGAAATCCACCATTCTGTATAATTGAGATGTATCAGTTTTAAGAAATAATGACATCTGGGATTTAAAGGTGTTAAAGTTTTGGTATATGTTTAACTATACCAAACTTTATATATTTCAGAGTTAGTTATCAGCAATGAAATAGAAAAAAATATTCCTTCATCTCAATATTTACATGCATATACAGTAAAAGATTTACTATGTTAGTAATATGTCTGTGCAGTGATCAGGTTTCAATAATGATATTTGACAGCTTTATTTACTTTATGAGTTAGCTTTACATGTCATTAGCTAGGTCTTGATTATCAAGTATTTAAGCTACTTTCTTTGTTGCAGATTCACCAAGATTTAGCAGCAAATATTTTCAACTCATGTCTCAGAAACTGCTTATAGTATTTCAGTCTTCAAAACACAAGGGGATACTTTAAAAGAAGTCCACTGCTATGGTTTGCTGTGGTTTGGATATGGTTTGTGTATGGTCCATTATGATTGAAGGTTGGTCCACAAGATAATGCTATTGGGAAGTGCTGTGAAACCTTTGGAGGTGGAATTTAATGAGAAGCCCTTAGGTCAGTTGAGGCAAGCCCTGGAAAGGGACTGCTCAAGATATGACCACTTGTCCCAACACACCTTTGCCACCACTATCCTTCATCTGCCATCTTGCATGGGGTCTCAGCAGAATTGAGCCAATGCACACATCATGCTAAATTACCTCTTTTTCTTTATAAGTAGCCTGTGCCAGGTGTTATAGTGGTAAAAACTTGGCTAATACACTCAGAAATCACTAATATTTACATGTAACATATGAAACAATTGATTCTTTTGTCTTTTAATTCAATTTCTTTTCTTTCAAGGAATTCTCATTTTAACCTATTTCTTTATATTTTATATGTAAATACCATTTCAGTTCTGGAGGTTTCATTTCTTCAGTAGCCAGTACCACTTTGCCAATAATGCTTAGTCATTTAGCACTTTGCCACTAAATTTAGTTACACATTAAATTCAATTTAAAATATCATCCTTCCACATAAAAGCAGTACAAGTGCCTGTTACCCTGATTTCTTTGAAATCATTTCCATCCTCACCATTTGGTGTTATCCTTCTGATACATGCAGAAATGATAAATCTTTTCTTGACAAAAATAAAAAAATCTAGAAAAACTTTCCCCATACATATTTTAAGGCTAAAAATAAAGTCTGAATTTTTCCTAATAATATTGAATTATAAATTTACAATCAACTGTGTACTTCTACTTCCAGTTGCATCAAGACAATATTCTTGCACTTGTCATCTTGCCAACTATAATTATCAGTAAGACTCCATGGCCTAACACAGTTTAACAAACTGAGAAAAATAGAAGACCTTGACCCCCTAGAGTAAATGGTGATTCCACCAGTTGCAAAGCATGGAGAGAACAGAAATTACATAGAGTAAGCAGAAGTGATGGCATCCCAAGGCTGAAGATTCTCTGCCTAGTGCACACTAGCTGCTACAGGCAACAGGGTGCCATGCAACAGCTAGTGCAGGACCTCAAGAACATCCATGAATGAAGCAGTTGCTACTACTTGTTACCTATGCTAAGAAACAATGGTTGCTGGCCCTGTCATTTTCATCTAGGAAGGCCAGTCAATAGCAGGTTACCTGAGGATTGTCCAGCAATAGTAAGCCTCATTTATACCTAGGCACATCTGGCAAATCAAATCCCAGGAAACACTCCTCAGGTCTCTGTGATAGAGATCCTTCCAGATGCCTAGAAAGATAACAGTGCTATTTTACCAGAAGTCTCATACACCTCATACACTTGGGTTGGAGGAGGTAGGGAGAGTGAGGGATAAAACTCCAATGTACAATGTCCCCTAACAACACATTAAAAAGAAACAAAACAGACTTCACTTTGACCTTGTTTTTTACTCTACTTTTATTGCTTCACCTGACCATTCTCTAAACTATAAACCCCTTGAAGATGAGGTTGAATCTTATTTATGTTTGTAGCACATGAAAGATTACCTGGTACACAGCACATCTTTCATGACTATTTATTGAAAGAATAGATAGGTGGATGGACGAATGGAAGGATAGATGGGTAGGTGGATAGATGGATGGGTTTTAAAAATGAGTAATAAAGCACTCAAGAAAGAAATGTTTTGGCTCTAAGATTCAGAGAAAACTTGAGACATAGATTTTACTTACTACCTTGGGCCAGACAACCCACCAATTACTGACAAATTTCATCATCAGTAAAACTGAGATGGATTTACCTACCTCACTGATGTACTATGAGAATTAAATATATTTATATATGTGAAAGTGCTTTGGGAAATATAAAATGGCATGTAAGCTGTACGGATTATTGTTTCATTTCTGCCAAATTTTCATTTTAAATTGTTGTTCTCAACTTTGACATGCATAAGTCAGATGAGACCAAATTAAAAATACATCTACAATGCATTCTAACAGAAGAGACATAGAGCCACAGCATGACAAGGAAAAACAATAAAATCATATCAACTATTGATATGATTTAAGCCTGAGCTAGTTATTTGTCAAAAACCACATTTCCAACCAAGTTTTCCAGAATGTATACAGGGCTTCAGACTCATTCAATTTTATAATCATATAAATACAGAATGAATTAGGTAAAACTGTCCAGGGATTTGAATTTTCCTAACATTCACATAAAATCTATTATAACCTATCTGCAGAAATCACCAAAGTTAGGTAGTAAAATCACTTTATATTTAGAAATTGTTCACACAAATGGGTTTTTTAAATGCTCACATTCTCACATCTTCAGATGCATGCTATCCTGTTTTGAATTTGTTTAAAATCATGCCTTTGTGTAAGTGACATGTTTAGTCTTAGGAAACGTACTTCTCAATAGCCTATGGAGTACATAATATTCTTATATCTTTAATTCATCCAGTTGTAGGACCTCGAACCATGCTTCTGCCTCCCCTGTCAAAAACTCTTTATGATATCTCTAGAAGTCATTAAATACAATCCTTCCTCTCTTTGGTACAGTACTCTTTATTTTCTTTGTGCTCTGATTGTTCCAACAAACATTAGAACAAGAGAACTTCCTCAGCAGGACCACTTTGCAGTGCCCCTCCTGCTGTGTGTGCCACAAGGCACAGAAGCAAGCCTACTCATAGGGCAGAGTCACTTTCTCCTCATCCCTCACACAACTTTGTCCTTACCCTGTCATGGTTTTCCCAAACATTAAGCTGCAAGAAAATTTTTGTCCAAATACTGAGCCTGAAAGCCATTGTTTCTGTTTCATCTTTCATTTCCAATTTCCCTAAGACTCCAAAAGAAATATTGGCACTGGCCAGAGAACCAAACACTCAAAATACTCTACACCTTTTCAAACTCCCTGTCCCAAAGCACAAATCACCTTGCTTTGTCTTCCTCTGCCATCCTTCTGCATCAGCTCTCCGGAGGTGCTTGTGGAATAAACAGGCTCCTGAGTCCTGAGTCCTACTCCAAGCTGCTGGTTCAGGCTCTCCAGGCTGAGCCATGGAATTTCACTTGTGAATTAACCATCCCAAGCAACTATTGTGCATGCTGCATTTTATGATCCCTTTGAGTTGTACAGCTAGCTCATTCTACCCAAGAGCTTTATTTCATTTGGAAGTTTTGAGATTAAATGAGCAATTAAACTCTTCTTAAAATCTAAATCTTAGATATAAGTGTAGTTGTCTCCCTAAGTCATTTAGTCTCAGATTGAGATGACTACAAAGGATCCAGAAATTTGCAAGGGCTTTATTTGTACCTTTAGGAAAATATAATTTTATAATGATGATTTAGTCTGATACTATTTCTGTCATACTGCTTGGAGGAACTAGTAAAAAGAAAAAAAAAACATTCTAAGAATCTCCTTTAAAATAGCAATAGACCTGCTCTTGGATTGAAAGTGTCTCTACTTCATTTCTTAAAGTAAACCATACACTAGAGCTAGTAGAGCTAGTACCAAAGCTTTAAGTAATAGAAGAAAGAAAACACAGTATCTTCTAGTTAGTCAATAGCACAGATTCTGCATGAGGGTGAGGTGGAGAGTTTAATACATAAATGAAAGTAAACTCTTGGGCAATGTGAACACTGTTGCTTTAGGTCATCACAAAGGTGATACCATTGCTTGGTGTACAACAGAGCTTGTCCAGAAAGCTCTCCAGGATTTAGCAAAAACAAATTAACTCTTCTTAGAAATTAATGGCATATTATACTGATAAGTTTAAAGGATACTTGGTGAACCTTGGCCTGATGTGGGATGGCATCCTTGCCTAATGGAGCTGGTGTGAGCCAGAGCATTGGAGAAGAGCTATTGGGGAGGGAAGGCAGCACTTCTCAGCTCCCAGTGGGTGTCCAAGGTATGAATCAGGATAGTTCTGGACCTATTTCTTTGAGATGGAAATAAATTCAACAGCAGGAAATGAATAGGTGGAGAGGGAGGATAGATAGGGAAGATGAAGTCTCAGTTGCAAATGGAATGAGAAACCCTGGCAGATTGTCTGACACATGAAGGAGAGACTAAATAGAGAGATCCCACCATCTTGGGTGGGCATCAACGAATAGGAGCATAGAAAAAAACAGACTTCTTCAAGACAGCCTTCGCTAAGATGGAACTCTTAACATACAACTGGGCACTGTTTCTCTCTGGCTCAGGGACTGCAAATGGCTGTGCCCATAAGGAGTAAATGCTTCATTTTTAAATATACTTTTATTGGTGCATTATAATTATATTGACGTTCAGTGAGGTAGAAGCATGCATGCACATAACTCCTGGTATGTTTCCCTCAAGACCCCACCCCGCTCCCTCCTCCACCTAGTTCATAATATTGAAACTGATATTGGTAACTTCATATATATATATGAAGATTGAACTATTTCTTTTATCAAGTCTTCTTTGTCCCCTCCCCACTTCTCTTCCCAAATCCTCTTCCACTATTCGACTAGTCTCTCTCCTAATTTATCTGAAGTCATTTTTGTTTCCCAACTTCTCTCCAACTTCCACCTATGAGACAAAACATATGGCCCTTGGTTTTCTGAGACCAGCCAATCTCACTTAGCATATTATTCTCTAGTCCCGTCCATTTTTCTGCAAATGATGTAATTTTGTTTTTTTTTATGGCTGAGTAAAATTTCACTGTGTGAAAATTGGGAAAGGAACCACCATATGACTCAGCCATACCACTTGGGGTTATCTTTCCAAAGGAACTGAAGTCATAATATTATAATGATACATACATATCCATGTTTATAGCAGCATAATTCACAATAGCTAAATAGTGGAACCAGCCTAAGTATTCGTCAACAGATGAATGGGTTATAAAACTATGGTATATATACAAAATGTTTCATATTTGATGCTTCAGACTTTGGAGGGACAAATTGGTGGTGATAAATGTTCACTGGAGGAATACTGAAAGAGTTCTGAACCCTGGCAAGTTTTAATCCTCAATCTAAAGAGGAGGCCAGGAGAAGGGAAAGAGGTACAGTGATTAGGTGTCTCTCCTATGTAAGACTGAAGGAGATAAGAATGAATGACTGAATGATACTCTTAGCCTCAGTGAGAAAGTTCCCCAAACAACACATCATTTGAAATTGGAAATAATTTCCTAATGAGAATAAATTTCCAAGACCTAGAAAGATTTCAAAGTAAAGGAACTAAGAAGAAGAAGAAAAAAACCTAGATAAACGTTTCCTTATATGTCTAAATGCTGAGAATTGGGAGAAGTTGTTTCATTAATATTTATATAATACTGTCCAAAAGACAGAATTGAGTTGTTCATTTACATAATATTCTTATTACAGAATAATGTTAATATACATGAAAATACTTTGTAATTTTTTTTTCAGTATTGGGGGTTGAACTCAGGGGCCTTCTACCTCTGAGCTACACCTCCAGTCCTACTTTTTATTCTTTATTTGGAAACAGGATCTTACTAAGTTGCAGGGAGCCTCACTAAGTAGCTGAGACTGGCTGAGAACCTGCGTTTCTGCTGTCTCAGCCTCCCAAGTACTGGGATTACAAGTATGGCCACCATGCCCGGCTACTTTGTAATCTTAAAAGCACTGTGTCAACAGGATTTTTAATTATCCTTTATTGTGGAGTGACTTATACTGTATTATAGTATTCTGCAACAGAACAGTTCCCTACATGGATTCTTCAAAATATCTACTCATTTCAAATATCATCTCTTGTTATGAAAGTTTTTTTCCTAGGGCCCCCTGTTACTTCAAATGTAACTAATGCTTCTGTACACTCTATAAAAGCCAAGGATTCAGCTAAGGGGTTTTATATCAATTATTTCATGCAATAATCTAGACAATGTACTTTATTACATATTCCTTCATATTCTGCTCATGTAATAAGCAATGCCATAGGTCACAAATTAGTACATTGTTACAATAGTTTATAAGATCAGTATTTTTAATTTGAAAAACAAATTCATTTCTTGGGGCCTAATAACTCCTGAAAAAGCTAACAAGTGATCCTACCTTACAGAGAGGTAAACTCTAAAGTACAACCACAACTCAAAGTAGCCCACCCACTGTAATAATATTTTACCATATTTATCTCTAATTAGCAATGGGTAACTTAAAGCTACTCTATTAAACATCAAAAATAAAAAAAGATTGTTAACATACTGTAAAATGTTTCAGAGTGTATTTCCTTCCCTTTAACTTTCATGTAAGTGAGAAATCAGTTTTGAGTAGTTCACTGTACCCAGCAGAGAAAAATCTTCATTCTACTTCTGCTAGACATTGTCTTCGGGAATAAAAAAAAAAAGTGACGCACCATAGGATATGATGGGATAAAAGTAAGAGAAACACCTTCTACACATCTCCAGCAGAGAAAAGAAACACATGTTGATAAAGTAACCATAAAACACTTTCCATTTCTTCAAATGCAAGCACTGCATAGTAAAATGGGATTTTGAAAAAAATTAATAAATAGCAGTACTGGCAGATAAGAGCACTTAATAAAACACATGTCAAGCAAAATCCAGGCCAGGATCATTTTAGATAAAATAGTCTTATTATCATACAATTTATAAAAGATTAATGAAATCTTTAATGCAGAGCATTAATGTAGCTGGCTGCATACTGACCTTATCTAGTCTTTTTTAGGACTTTGGCAATTTTAAGTAGGAATAATAGCTTTATTGAAGGTTTCTTTTCCTTCCAAAATTTGTTCACATTTAAGGAAATGCAGATATATGGGTTTTCTCTTAACACAGAGTGCAGTTATCATTCATATATAATCGTCCATAAAGCTCCTTGAAAAGTCTATTAATCTCTTCAGTATCCATGAACTTAATACCATAATTGTTCTTAACTGTAGCTATAGTGGAAGAACTGCTTGCCTGTTTTCTTGCTAATAACCCACTACTTTTATGACTGAATTGAAATAAAGCCAGTTCTTCCAGCAATAAAGGTGAGGGTGACCCAGATGAATTAGATAATTGCCTTCACAGCCTATTGATCTTCTACTTGAGGTTTAGGTCTAGATATTTTCTCTTTACTAATAGAGCTTCACTTTTTTTTTTTTTTTTTTGTCACTGAGAGATCTAGCTGGAGTCTAAGGGATAGGGGGAAAACTGAAGGCAAGAATTAAAGTATGCTTGGGCTCAAAAGTACCCTCAGTTCCCAACATCAAGATCACGTTTCCTATTACAGAATATTAAACATGCAGCTCGACAACAGGTAACTTACCCATTCAACCAGATGTGCTCAGGTATGTTGAAGTCCTGTACATTTTGTTAGACCTGTGGAATTAAAGAAAAGAAGGAAAGAAATCTGTTCTGAGAAATGCAGAGGCTGATGAGAAGACACATATATAGATACTTAAATGTCAATGAAAAACAGGTATGTGTAGGATTGTGAGAGCAGATATGAGAAAAATGAACAGCAAATGAAAAAGCATACAATATAATATGCAGCTGGAAGTTCATTCCCAGGTTAAAATTCTCTGTTGCAAAATGTGAAAAGCATGAAGGGTCCTTGACTTTGTGCAGGAGAAAAGACACTTCAATCACTAAGCCCAGAACAACAGTCATCAAATATTTGTGATTGAAAAAAAATCTGCAAGTCGGATGGATATTTTAAAGGTCTTAGAGAATCAGTACATAGGAGTAATACAAAAGTGTATAGGTACTCAATATTTCATGACCCAATTGTAGAAAATAAATTGTGAATGAAATCACAAAGATTATTCTAGAAAATTCAGTACACAGTATTCTTACAACCAACACAGAACAGAGATCTGACACTCTCCCTTCAGTCCACTTTCACTGAGACCCACAATGTGCCTTTCCTTCCAATATATGTGCCTTTCATACTTAAAATCCCTCCCCTTCTCTTTTTTCAAATTAATTCTTATATTTGTTGATAGTCCAGCTCTAAATTTATCCTCCCCACAAAGCTTACACACTGTTCTATCCAAGCCTTCTTTCTCCAAGTCTGCCCACATGCTCCAGCCATTTGACTAACAGGGATTTAGAAAGGGTCAAAAGTCCTCCTATTTTGCATATCAGAAATGAGAAAGTCCATTGAGTTTCTATGACTTGCCCAAGATCACGCAGCCAATAAGGTTAGAAAGAACTAATACCTTTTGATTCTAGGATTTTTTGATTCCTAATTCAGAAAGCTATCCATTTCATGATGTTAATTTTTGATCTGATCTTCACTGAAATGATTTTTTATTGAATTTTTGTGCTAACCACAGCTTGCCTTCAACCTACCGACTTTACCCTTTGACTCCACCATTCTCCTCTCTTTCACTTCTTCAGAAAAACCTGTGCACTGGTAACAAAACTCTGTGCTCAGCCCCATAAAAATTTCCTTTAAGGAAAAGTTTCATGTGTTAATTTCTTTTAGGCAAGCATGCATTGAACTTACTGAAGTAGAGAAGTGAATCTTCCCCAACACAGTTTCTTATATAAGTGTACCAGACAAATAATAACCAAGGGACTCAGAGGATTTCTTAAAAACTCAAAAATCATATCATACATATAGCTGTACATTTTACTAATATCTATCTGCAATATTTAAATTCTCCTTCCAAAAAAAAAGAATAATTCCCAAGTTAACAAGAACTTTATCTTCTACTTTCATGGCTTGTTAAATACCTAATATATCCATAATTATCTTATTCAACCTGACTTTTAGCAAATAACCTGATGCCAGAAGCTATGTCTGCATTCTATGTATCCAGGTGTCTCCATCAATATTCTCACTGTATAATCTAAAATGACTGACTACACAACTTAGAGGAAAGAAGATTTATTTGCTCATAATTTTTTGGAGATTCCATATTCAGTCCAGGTGAGGCCAAAGTCTAGAGCTTAGGGGATGACAGAGAGAAGTGGAGAGAGAAAGAGAGAGAGAGAGAGCACAAAGCTCTGCTCTCACATCATGGAGGATGGAAACAGAGAAAGAGCAGGGGAGGAGGAAGGATACATAATCACTAAGGCTCCAACTCCACGGACCTCTCCTTAGCAACCAAGCCCTGCTTCCAATACTGCTACCTTGTCTCTGTGAGAGAGAAGGAGACATTCTAAATTTAAACCATTATACCAGGTAACTTGCTTGCTCAAGGACATGAATGCTCAGGTTATTTTGAAATTAGGAAAAATATTTTTTTGGTAGGTGGTCAGATTTTTATCATAGAATTCAGATTAGAAATTGCTGTCCCCATGATGGGAACAGCAGAATCTTTTGTAATATTCTATTTTTTCAATATTGGGCAATTTCTTTACTCATTGAGTCTCATGTTGCTTCAAGTTAACTCTGTTGTAGAAACTCAGGCTTAGGTCATATCACATTCACCATATATGAGCATTGTTCTACATAAGACATAGAGGGAAGCAAGGCCTACCTGTGCCTTCACCTTGACTCAACAACTCAGGTTAGAACTCTATGAAGAGAGCACTGCTGGCAGAATCTACAGATACTCATCTCGAAAAAAGGTTTGAAATCCAGGTGTGGTGGTGCACACTTGTAATCCCAGCATTTGGGAGGCTAAAACCAGAGGATCCGGGTTCGTGGCCAGCCTCAGCTACCTAGTGAGGCATTCTGAGACTTAGTGAGACCCTATTTCAAAAATAAAGAATAAAAAATAGGGTTGGGGATGTAGCTCAGAGGTAGAATGCCCCTGAGTTGAATCCCCAGTACCGCAAAAAGAAAAAGGGTTTGAAAGTCACTGAGTATGAGCAGCATGACTGTGGAGTTCTTGGAGTGAAATGTTACATGAAATGAAGGAAATGGGTATGCAACTCAGAAACACTCAGAGACAGGGCATCTGACATGGACCACACCTTTGTCCTGGGGGAGAATCATTGCCCAGCATAACATCAATAGTGAGCTCATTGCAGCAGCTTCGCAGGTAGAAGGTGTCAATGAGTTGACCTGACTCACAAAGGGAAGACATTGTCAGACATGTGTAGTAACTGTAGAGGGCAGACTTATTTATAGTTGGGACAGACTCTGAGCAATGTCAAAAAGATGAGCAAAATTTGGAGGGACATTAAAGGTCTGGCTTAGCAGATCATGGCAGGACTCAGAAAAATGACCTTCTGTTTGTTTTTTTTTTTGTTTTTTTTTTGCGGTACTGGGGATTGAACTCAGGGGCATTCTACCTCCAAGCTATACCCCCAGCCCTATTTTTTATTCTTTATTTTGAAACCAAGTCTCACTAAGTTGCAGAGTGCCTCACTAGGTAGCTGAGGCTGGCCGCGAACCCGGATCCTCTGGTTTCAGCCTTCCAAATGCTGGGATTACAAGCATGCGCCACCACGCCCGGCATGACCTTCTGTTTTAATGTGACAAAAGTATACCAACCTTCTACCTCCTTCCATTGACATCAACATGGTCCCATAAAATGCTTACAATATAAGAGAAACTTAACCAAAGGTACTTTTTAATATTCATTTATCATTAAACAACCATTTGAGACTCTAACGTGCTGGGTATGGGCCTAGGCATTTGGCATAAGTTAGTGAATAAAAAATAAACAAAAACCCTTGCCCTCCTGAAACTTATATGTTAGCATGAGGGGTGAAAGATTTTAAATGTTTTCATCTTACGTTTTAAAAGTAAACACTTTCATTTATAAACAACTCTCCAATTACATTATAAGTTCCATGAGGGCAAGGTCTATACGTTTTGTTCAAATCTTTATCCTCATTCAATTATACTGTAACTGGAATATGATAAGTACTCAAAATATGTTAACTATAAAAAGATACTAAATAAAAAATTATCTTACCTGACAATACAGGGTATTACTATTCCTTGTAACATGTAAATATTCACATACCTCCTCTAATTGTAAGATAACTCATAATTTTATTATAGAAGAAAATTCATGTAGGGTAATAAAATAACCAATTTCTTATTTTTCTTTACAACTAATTCCTGCTTTACATATATGATTTTTAAGAAAAATATTTTAATAGTGTATTTCTTGAGTACCTGATATCTTCTAAATGGAGTTAACAAGACTCTTCCCAAACCACAACCTTGATAGACCACGGATATATTAATTTCACTTAAAAATATTATGTGATATATTGTGCCCCAAATCAGTCATACCCTGCACAGATCAGTTAGGTTTTTAAAGCCTTCAGTCATCAGTGCAGAAGAAAGAGTTTCAATCAGTGAGGGGGAAAATAGCTCTTTTATCATGAGCAACTATTTAGCAATTTAAAATTGCAATGCATTTTATTTTCTTTCAAGTTTTATAACTGAAAAGAAAGGTTTAAAAACTGAAACCACATCAAAAGAGTTAGGCTGTGAATTCAGCCCTCCAGTAATTGACTCTAGATGCTAAATAAGTTAACAGTTTTTGGGAACAGATAGCAGTATCCACCAGTGTCACCAATGGCTATCTAGAACCTTAAAGGAGGAAACTGTGTCTTAAAAGGGCAGCAGGTTCTTCCTCCCCCAAACTGAGGATCCTGAGCTCTGTCTCCAGGCACTGGCCTCCATTTGTACCACTTATCTCAGCCGGCTGCTAGGTTAGGGCCTCAGGGGTCTGTATATTTGCTCCCCAAGCTGGGTTTCCAGCCATCACCAGCCCACAGCCACCACAGATACACAGAGCCTGTGAGGTCTGCCTCAACCTCTTCAAGATGGTGGAGGGCTTCTTCCCTGGCTGCAGCACCTGGAGGGGAGGATGATGGAGATCCCATGGACCTAAGAGAGCAAGAGCAGGAATGGAAGCAGGTGGGCAGCATCCTGCAGTTCATCAGCTCTGCAACCCACAGCTGAGCCTCCCCACCCCTCCAGGTGCTCCTGAAGACTGCTCCTGGAAGATCATTGAGGGCTACTGTGCCCAGCACTGCCAGCACCTCACACCCTGCTATGGAACTATCAGTTACAGCACTGACATGAGTTAGATAAAGCCAAAGTTGCTTCTCAGATAACACATAAGTGTTCAATGGTTCATGTGCCATTTAGGGGTACTAAAGCTAGTGTTACATTCAATCTCAAAATATATAGGGATAATCAATTAGTAACAATAATAAGGAGGTTTCCCATGGAACTAGCAAAAGAGGATTTATTGGTTCTAGCATTGATGTGCCTGCCCAATCAGAAGCACAAACAAGCAGATGTCCCAAATTCCTGACATCCATATAGCCCCAGAGGGGACTATGATATCAATGCAGGTGCCTGAGTTACTGGTAAACCCATTATTCAAGTAGGTCTGCAGTGAAGTAGCTCTGCTGCCGGCAATGGTGTTTTCCATGGGATTGAAAACTTCTTCAATGGTACTTCTTTCATGAGCATTTTAGGAACGACATGAGAGATGGGAGAAAAAATATTTTTTGTTCAGGGATTTGGTAATATGAGCCTGTACTCTCTGAGATATTTATATAGTTTGGGTGCTAACTGTATTGGTGTTGCTGAATCTGATAGGAGTGTATAGATGGTATTGACCCAAAGGTACTAGAAGTCTTCAAACTGCAATGTGGATCAATTCTGGGCTTCCCAAGAGCAAAGGTCTGTAAAGGAAGCATCTGGGAGACTGATTGTAACATACTGATCCCTGCTGCCTGCAAAAAGCAGTTGACAAAATCCAGTGTACCCAGAGTCAAAACCATAAGCATTGATGAACGTGCCAGTGGACTGATGACTCCAGAAGTTGATAAAAGTTTCACAGAAAGGATCACTATGATTACTCCAAATTTCTACTTGACTGCTAGAGAAATCTAAATCACATCACTTATGGCTACTTGACCTTCAGATATGAAAGAGATTCTACTACTTCCTGTCTGTCCAAGAGAGCTTAAAAAAATGGAAAGCACATAGAGCTATTCTTATAACACCAACAGCAGATTTGATGGACAGTCAATTAGACGTGTTTGAGAAACACATCATGCACTCTGACTGAGCCTATACACTGGAATGTCTGTCAGGCAAATTATGCGCACAGCCACAAAGTGTAACCTGGGATTGGCCTGAGTGGCTGCCTATGTCAGTGTCACTGAGGAAATCTTCAAAGTGTGCAATGAAACTGGTGTGGCACATTGATGGATCATGGTTGACTTCCTTATCACTCTCTTCACATGTAACATTTGCAGACCAATGAAAAGTTTAATTATAACCATAATGGACACCATTCTCAACAAGTCAATCCAAAGCAGAAAAAGGATCCCACTCTTAAAAGGATCCCACTTAGGGGGAAAGAAATTCAAGTTTGGGGATTACATTCAAGCTGCTGAGTATGAAAGTAGCTATCTCCTACATCAAAGAGCCATTTTTGTATCTTGCCTTTAAATAAAAAGTCCCTTCCATCTGGCCATGCTGTTTGCTCAGTGGCTCTTCCCAGCATGGTCAGTGCTGGTGCCAGGGGGGACACAGTCAAGGGCAGTCAGTTACTCACCTCCTCTACTTTGGACAAATTTGAGATGTACAGTAACTTTGACAATTTTAAAAAGTAGGTATTTGACATTTTAAGAAGGTGACATGGTCCTCAAGTAAGCTATTGGTATTTTTAAACCAGCAAGGCAACTCAATTTTACAAGTTACAAACAAGAAAAAAAAAAGCTGTTTCTCCTTATGCATTTTATTTTTTAGAATAAAACAAGTACATACTGCTCTAATAAAATTGCCTTTAATCACTCAACAAGCATAACCTTGACTCAAGTTGTGAATGCCTATAAACATAATACATGAAAAAGTTAGGATTTCATAATACTAAATGGTACCATTTATAGTTTATCAGTCATGTGTTGTCTAACGAAAAGAAAAAGAAAAAGATGATGGAGGCTATTTTTGTCAATTACTATTGTCATAATTTGCCTTCTACCACTATGACACATAGCATACAGAATGCAGTAAATTCCCCATTATGTTAATTGTTCTTCCATTGTGAAGATCTATTGTGTTCACTAGTCAAATAATAATTCAAGTAGAATGTCCTAGAAAAATATCGTGACTCTGCTTGGAGTCTGGCTGTCTCTGAATATGGCCAATGACTTCTACTGACTGTGTATCTTCTCTCCTATTTTGCGCACAGCTACATTACATGTGGGCTAAAAACAACTTGGGTTGAATATTTTGCTTTGGTAGTCGTTTGGCCAGGACCTTTTATACAGTAGTGTCCCACTGAAGTACTAGATATTATTTATGTAAGAGTGGGATCCTTTTTTTTATTATTAGCAATTATACTTTTCAGAAGTTTTCAAATACTTTGTAACTGCATGTCCTAACCTGGTGATAAAAGCAGTTGTTAAAATCTACCTTTTCCAGAAAGAATTATCAGGAAAAAAAAAAAAAGAATTCATCCACTTCTTTAGATGAGGATAACTGAAGGAACTAGTAATAGAAATTGAAAAAATATATCACTGTTGTCAAGAAATCTATTTAATTTAGGTCTTCTTTAAATAGGAACATTAATAATATATACCCTGAGATCACAGGGTATATTTTTATCACTTTACAATGATAAAATTTCATTAACAGGGACATAAAAAACTATAACAACATGTCAAGGAATATGGATGTAATCAAATTAATTGAGATTATTTCACAATAGTGATATAGAGCCTTACTAACCTTCATTTTATTATTTACCCTACACTTTTTATGTACAAAGTCAAAGGTTGCTATTCTGACAATATCTCAGAGGAAGGTAATTAATATTAACACTTTTATAGAACCCAATTGCAAAGAAAATATGTATTGAGCTTCCCACTCTGTAAAGGACAGGGCACGGGAGCTTCAGGAAATAAGCACTCTTGAAGTGGCAAATGATGTATAAATAGCAAAACTCCAAATGTTTAGCAGTGTCATATAAAAGGGTACAGAGTGCCATGAAAGTTTTTAAAAGGAAAGATCAATTACAGACAATTATGAAGACTAAGAAAAAAGTTGGGTTAAGTCATGGTATTTGAGAGAGGCCTTAAAGTCTAGGCAAGATTTATGTATTCTATTCATAGCTTGGAACTATTCTAGATAGATTGACCATTTCAGGAAATACAGTTTGGAAGTGAGGGCCGAGTAAGATGTGAACATGTCTTACTGAACATGCATTGCCTTTGAAAGTTCTGCTTTTACACACAGTGATTTCTGTAGAACGCTCTAGTTTCCAAGAATTGCCTAGCTTATTATCTACATTTAACATTACAATATTCTGAAGTTATATGCAGTCAGGACTTTGTATATCCATCTTACAGCTGGGTATAAGAGACACAACCAAACTAAAACTCAGAGCAAACCATCATACTAATAAATGTGAGATCCATTTTAGAACTCTTATTGCGGCCTCTCTACGTAGGTAGGCATGTGGAGACCACATCCTAGTATCTTCCTAAAGTTTTAGTTGTCACCTAAGTGTTGACAGAGAAGATCAAGTCATCGCTTATCTCTGCCATGAAAACATCAAGGAAACATTTTCCCCTTTTTATAGTATTTTTTTTGTCTATTACATGAAAAAATAGTTTTATATTATAGAGAATTAAAATTCAAGCTGAGTATGGTGAATCATACCTGTAATCTAAGGCTGAGACAGAGAATCACAGGTTCTAGGCCAGCCTCAGCAATTTGCCTGAGCCCTCAGAAATTTAATATGACCCTGCTTCAAAAGAAATAAAAATAAAAAGAGCTGTGAGTATAGCTTGGAAGTAGACTGCCTCTAGGTTCAATCCCCAGTACCAGAAAGAGAAAAAAAAAAAAAGAATTAAAATTCAAAGGAAGAATTAAATTATCATTAGTAAGATGATTTTACCATCTAAAAATGTAATTAATAACATTTTTCTCAACACTTCTTTGAAGGCTAAATGAAGTAATGGATATGAAAAGCCTAGCAAACAATCAATGCTGTGTATTTTCTTCTTATCAAATTTCTGTGACATTTCTTATACAATTGATATCATATTGTTCCTATATAACTGATGACACTTTAGATAAACCTAAATAAAATTTATCAATATTGAACTCAACTATAGTGAACATTCTCAAGATATTTTGAATATATGAAATATTCTACTCAAATAAATTCTAGAAATTAAAAGAACTTACTCAAAACATCATCCAAGAAACATGTGAAAGTATTTCTAATAGTTTATCCATGTAAATAGCTAATGTTGACTAATTTAAGCCACTTCCATTCATAGCTGATCACACTTTTAACATCCAACTCCCTGAAATATCACAAATTTCTGTCATGTTCCATATTAAATGTAATTTTCCCTTACCCAAAATACTAAGAAAAACAATCTAAAATTAAATCTACATGTACTATTTGTAGGTTACCAAATAGTCTGACAGCTGTGCTAGCTGTTTGAAGTATTTTTGCATATAAATTTAATACTGGTTTATATTTGAGTACTTCTGCATACCAGGTCTCCAGTCACTTTGCTCTCTAGCATTACAGTGGCTGGGATATCTCTCCCACTACCAAACAAGTGCCTCTTACATACAGCCCCCTCTGAAGGTAACCCTGCTGACCCCCTTCAGAATTACAAAGCAAAAACACAATAAACTGAAAACAGAGAGTGGAGACCAGAGAGCAATAAGCATTGGACAAATCAGAAAAGTGGCACTGCAGCATAGGCAAAGATGTAAGGGCAGCAGGAACCTGAGAACTAACACTGAGCTGGAGATACTGGACCTCAGATTGGCAGAGTACCTGGCTCTCCATGACAGCAATTGCAAATCCTCTCTGGAAGGAGGTATATTTATTATGGCCTCCAGGATTCTCACTGATTTTGATCAAATAAACATGGCCTCATCATCAAATATTGCCAAACACCCAGTGAGGCCAACCATCATTACTGAGACCCTGGGGAAACAACAAGCAACAGAATTATACATTACGTATTTTAAATGATTAAGATACTACATAGCAAATATAATGTTTACAAATATAACACCTTCAGAAATAAAAGGAATCACATTACAAGCAAGTAAGACCGTGAAAAATATTTTGAATAAATGAACTTGAAAAAGCTAAAAATATAATAAGGTCTGCCCTTGAAAAGTCTATCATCACAGGTGTATCTTCCTTTCCAATTTCTTTTCCCTGTTCACCTGGCACTGGTTTCTCAATAATTCACCTAGAGTGTGTGTGTGTGTGTGTGTGTGTGTGTGTGTGTGTGTGTGTGTGTGTGTGTTTTGCTGGGGACAGAACCCGGGGCCTCATACATACTAGCTAGGCAAGTGTTCTACCAACTGAGCTGCATCTGCAGCCCCTAATTTGCCTTTTTTTTTTTAAAGAAGGAGATGTTTAGTGCTGTGATGTGCCACCCAGATGGCCTATTCCAGGACTGCAGCCTCCATTCCCTCCACTACCTAGAGTGTGCTAGTCCACAGACATCAACTGGGACAACTGGGGCAACTGGGACTTATTCTTAACTGACAAAAAAAGGACTCCAAAGGTCACATCCCCTTCAGGGAGCAACTCATAGATAATAATCTGTTGCTGTCATAAATAAAAAGACTAATCACCCTCACCTTACCCCAATGTGAGACACCTCTGAAGAGTCACCCCAGCTGGAGTCCCCATAGGATTGACAAGTCTTTGCTATGACTGAATTGCAGTCTGCTCTCACTGTCCAAGTTTATTTTCTTAATTCTCCCAACAGAGACTGATTCTGAGAACACTTCCAAATAAATGGCCTGCATGCAAATCTCTATCTGAAATATTCTTCCTAGAGAGCTTGAATTCTAATAGAACAAAAACTATCTCCAGTTCTCAGTTCACTACTGTCTAGCCTAATCTTTGTAATTTACTACTTTATAATCTTGTTTTAGACAAGAAAACCTTTAATAGTTTCCCACTATACAGGAAAACACAGCAACAGAGATGGCTACCAAGTGACTAGTAGGTGGGCAGTGTAGACAGTATGGATATGCCAGATAAAGATATGATTCCAATACCAGGACAGGCAGAGTGGAACTGTGGAAGATTTCACTATACACTCAGAATGGTGGCAATTAAATACTTATGAATCATGGACCACAGTTTTCATTTAAGACACTATCTGGAGTGTGGTAACATCCTATCTTCCCCCTCTATACACCTCTAGAAGATTCTTTTCTGCAGACCACCCATTCTGTTCACTCATGTTCATTTCCAGTTCTGGTCTGGACTCATGACCAATCCCTATCTGAAATTAACAGGACTTCATCTCTCACTCCAAAACACAATTTTACGTTATGTATCTTTTAGCACCTAGCCTCATTTTCAGTTCCTTTAAAATGCATTTCTTGGACACAACAGCTCAAGGCAATGTCTGAGCCAGTGGCATGCTGCAGCAACCCTGAATGGATTTGCAAGAGTTGATTGTAAATTTGGGGGAATTTTATAGATGGTCAACATCACATTAATAGCTTGAAATCAGTCATGGTGGGATAATTTACAACATAAAAATAAGCAAACACTACAAATGAAGGCCACCTCAAGAGCTGGTTGTTAAGCCTTTACCAGTGCACCCCCAAATTTCTTGATTCTCTTGCTCATTTAGCATAGATTTGAACCTTAAATTGCTTTCTAACTTGCAGATTTGTTATTCAGAGCATCCCAAATAGATAGGACTGCTTTTCTTATGGTAGAGAGCATAGATTTTACTAACTCATAAAACTTTTCCTGATGCCTTTTCCATAATAAGAATTCAATAACAATTTTTGTAAGTTATGAATTCTCAGTTTCACCTTGCACAGAGAATACAACAAGCAAATGATGCTAATGAATTTTATTTTCTTTGAAATATATATACATATGGATATATATGTGTATATATATAAAACATATTTTCTTTCTATTTACTAGTCCCTCACCTACCCAGTTTTGCTTTTCATGGTTTCAGTTACTCACTGTAAACTATGGTCAAAAATATTAAGTGGAAATTTTCATGAATACACAACTCACCAGTTTCAAATGATGCACCATTCTGAATAGTGCTATGGAATCTTGCTCAGCGCCCCATCCCCCGACCCTTGCTTTCCCTGCAGTATGTGAGTCATCTTTGTCCAGTGTATCTACGCTGTCAATGCTGCCCATCCATTAGTCATCCTGGCTGTCAGATCAACGCTGAGGTCTTGCAGTGCTTGTGTTTAACTACCCCTTATTTTACTTAATCATGGCTTCAAAGTGCAAGAGTAGTGATGCTGGCATTTTGGTCATGCCGAGAAAAAGTCGTAAAGTGCTTTTTTAGAGTGAAAAGTCAAAAGTACAATGAGACATTTTGAAAGATCCATAGAAGACAAAGAATGCATATTCGCATAGCTCTTATTATAACACATTGTTATAATTGTTCTATTTTACTATTAGTTGTTGCTAATCTCTCACTGTGCCTTATTTATAAATTAAACTCTGCCATGGCTATATACAGATAGGATAAAACAGAGTATGTGTAGTATTTGATACTACCTGCAGTTTCAGGACTACACTGAGGGTTTTAGAATGCATCCCCTATAAGTAAAGGGGATTACTGTATTTTAATCTATTTATCCACAGAAACATCCTATATTTTTATTTCAATCACCATATCATGGGCTTTTCTAAAGTCTACTATACAAACATTCTATAATTTTCAGGTTATTTTACTTTTTTCCTCAGTATACTTTCTTTGCATAAGATTTGCTCCTTATTTAATAACTGGACCTTCCTTGAAAATAACTTGTTTCCAAAACTTATTATCTAAAATGTGTGACTCAAGTTCTTTTTCTCCCCAGATAACCATTCTTTGTCCAAAGGCCTCACTTGTCACTTTCCTGTTTCACCTTTTTTGCCACTTGGAATTAAATTTTTTATATGATTAATGCTATTCTTTTCTTGTTCCTTAAAAAATTAAAAATAACTGTTGATTTTAGTTATTATGATCTTCCAAGAGAAGAATAGAAAATAAAGAGTTCCATTTGCCTTTCTTTTTGCTGACACTCCACACTGTGACTATCGCTGCTGAGACAGGAGACGTCCTGCACATCACTTTGGATTTGTGAACCTTGTCAAGTAAGATGCACTTCTGCCGCAGGCTCCAAGGCTGTGTGCCGTCAGCACTCTCTCACACTGCTAGGTCAGCACCTCAGAGGAAGCACTCTTCCTTGTCTCTGGGGATCAGCAGGCTGAGCCCAGCTCACTGGAGAGTCCTGTGTGACTTAGGAAGCCAGGCTTAGCTCCTGGGCTGCAGACACCTGGCATATCTAACAGTTCTCCTGACACTCACAGTTCTCCCCTCAGACAAGCTGCCTGGCTCTTCTCTTCCATTTTTCACGCTTAATTTCCTAAGTCACTGCATGCATGCTGGCACTAGGAAGTAGAGAATCTGCAAGATGCACAGAATATATCACTATGGCACACATATTTTAAAAGTTTCTAGCTCTGATCTCACATAGCCAGTTGATTAAATCCCTAGTGTGCAAAGACCCTGGTTTAGAAGATATCACCGCTATTTTTGAAATAGTTAACAAACACTGGATTGTTTGGTGCTATAATATGAGCAAAGATTATGTGCTAGAACAAGTGGTGTTATATGTGTCAAGATTACCATAAGCTCTGGAAGATTGTCTAGCCAGGAAACTCCATGTCTCAGTTTTGGAGTGAAATTTAGAACCATCATTTTATTTATTAGGGGTGAGAGGAGAGAGAGAGAGAGAGAGAGAGAGAGAACAAAACTGGGTCAAGAAACTAGAACACTTGACATTTTTGGTAATTTTGTTTTTCCTATGATACTTTTCTATCACTTTTGGCATATGATTTAATATTCCTCTTCTCCAGAATATTTCTTGTTGCATGGTTAGGATGTTTTCCTTTACTTTTCAGGGTGAAGGTAGGAGAAGACACTATTTAATGAACCTTTGGAGGCACAGATATAAGAAACATCTGAAATATCTTACTTGGAACTTTATGTATTTTTACATTAGGAAAAAAAATCATGGACCTCCAGTGTAAGCTGTGACATGTAGAGGGCTTGAAAGTCCTTTCCATTGTTACAATAAAAAGCTGGGTAAACTGAACATCTGAACATCAATGACTTGTCTCAGACCTGTCAGAAAATGAAAGCTACGAACAAATTGCCACCCAAAAATCTGGAGAAATAGACTGGTAGGAACACCTGAAAGATTATCGTGTGTGTGTGTGTGTGTGTGTGTGTGTGTGTGTGTGTGTGTGTGTGTGTAAATAACTAGGGGTTGAACTAGGGGTATTCTGCCATCAAGCTATACCCCTAGCCCTATTTTATTATTTTAAAACAGGGTCCTGCTAGGTTCCTGAAAGTATCACTAAGTTGCTGAGACTGGCCTTGAACATGTGATCTTCTTTTTTTAGGTTCTCAATTGCTGGGAATTTATAGGTATTTGTCATTGGGCCCAGTTCTAAAAGGTAGTTCTGATAAATCGCTGATTTCCTAGATGTAACATTAGTGGGACCTTCTACACTTTTGTGAAAACCGCTGGAGATATAATTATGAAGGTCACAGCCCTTAAGCACAGACTCATTAAATACTAAGATTTATTTAAGAAATTATAGAGTATCTCCTCTCAACATTAGCTACTCTACACCATACCATCAGGGCTTCAATATAACAACAGCATAGAGCTGTAATACCCAGACTCACTCTGAGTAGGGAAACCCAAATAAAAAATGGAGACAAAAACAAAGACACTGAAGGAACTTGAGGGCTTTCACACCTACAGCAAGTACTAAAAATAGTCCAATTTGCCAGGCACACTGGCACATACCTGTAATCTCAATACTTGGGAGTCTGAGGCAGGAGGATCACAGGTGAGGCCAGCCTCAGCCATGCAGTAAGACTTTCAGCAACCTAGCAAGACCCTAATGCAAAATAAAAAATAAAAAAGACTAGGAGAGTATCTCAGAGGTAAAATGCCCCTGAATTCGGTCTCCAGTAACATACTCATGCACACACACACACACACACACACACACACACACACACACACACACACTGATTCCTAACAGATTAACATAAACCCTCACACTAAAGAATTATTTACAAAAATTCCTATGCACACTATATAACATACACTGCACTCAAAAATAATTATAAGGCACGCAAAAAGCAAAAATTTTAAAAATGTTTAAAGAGATGGAACTATCATCAGAACTCATTCAGATATGGTAAATATACTATAATTTTAGAAAAAGAATTCAAAATAATTGATCATTTCATTAACACTCATGGAAAAATAGAAAATATGTTAAAACTGATGGAAAATGTAGACAAATGTAGGCATAGATAGAGATTCTCAAAAAGAATACAACACTGTAACAGAAATGAGAAAAAATTCAATGGATTTATTAATAGATTCAACACAGAAAAGCATCAGTCAACTTGATAATAGATCAATAGACATACCTTTAGCTACAACAGAGAACAAATATTAAAAGAAAATGAATAAAACATTTAAAATCAGGTACAGCTTCAAAAACATAAAATATGCATAACTGGACTGACAGATTAGAAAACAGAGCATAAGAAATACTTGAGGCAGTAATGGCCAAGAGGTTTACAAAACTAATAAAAATACCAAAACACGGAGCCAAGAAGCTTGGAGAAAAGAAAGCAGTATAAGTACCAAAATGAACTACACCTAAGCATATGACCTTCAGAGTTCAGAAAACCAGAGACAAAGAAAATATTCCGGAAGGAGTTAGAAGAGAAAAAAACTTTAACTATAGAGAAACACCTTAACTACAGAAAAACAAGGATAGAAAGTATTCAGGATTTTTCTGCAGAATCCATGCAAGTAAGAAGAGAGTGGAATGAATTATTTAAATATTGAAAAAAGAAAAAAGAAATTTCACAACCTAGAATTGTACGTCTAAAAAAATTATTTTTCAAAGGTTAAGAAGAAACAAAGTAATAATCAGATGAAAAAACTGAGGAAATTCATTGACAAGAAACAATAGATCTCTGTAAGAAATATTAAAAGAAGCTTTTCAGGCAGAAGGAAAATTATTTAAGTCAGAAGCAGATATCCATATTAGGAAAAGAAGAGCACTGGAAAATGAATAAGTAAAGGTAAAAAAATTACTTACTTTTTCTTATCCTTAATTGATGTAAAAGACACATTTTTAGGTAATAGTAAAACCACATATCAGATTAGATTGTAGCACATGGCTAAGTGAAATGAATGACAATAGTGTCATAAAGATGGGAAGGATGAACTGGGAATGCCCTTTTATAAGATATTTGCACTATCTGGGCATGGTGGCACACTCCTGTAATCACAGTATTTGGGAGGCTGAGACAGGAAGATTACAGGTTTGAGGCCAGTCTCAGCAACTTAATGAGACCCTCAGTAACTTGGCAAGACCCCATTTCAAAATATAAAATAGGAATGGGGGTGTGGCTCAGAGTTATAATTCCCCCAGGTTTATTCCCCAGTACTAGAAGAAAAAAAAAAGTTCCCACTAAAAACAGGAACAAGACAAGGATGTCCACTATTACTACTTCTGTTCAATATAGTACTTCTTCAGACACTAGTCAGAATATAAGGCAAGAGAAGAGCATCAAAGGAAAACAAATAGGAAAGGAAGAGCTAAAACTGTCCCTATTAGCAAATGACATAATATACTTAGAAGACCCAACAAACTCAACCAAAAGTCTTACAGAACTGATCAACAAATTCAGCAGTGTCTGGGTATAAAATCAATCTTAAAAAATCAGAATCAGATACTCTCCGTAATTTGCAGAAGCTAGGGAGAAAGTGGGTCATAGGGAGGGACTCTAGAGTAAGAAGGAAAACCTTTGATGAGGAAAGAAAGTGACCTATCTGAAAGTGATAGGAGGGAGGAGAGGAGAAAATACCCTAAGGCGCATGATGTGCATTCACAAACATAGCAAAGTCAATCACTAAACTGAACATGGGGGGGGGTGACTGGGGATGGGTTAACTGAGACATTTCTTTGTTCATGTATGCCATCTACCAGCTTGTCCCTCACAAAGATGTATGATTACAATGCACCAATAAAATTAAATGAAAAAATATCAGAAGTTTTCCTGTATGTCAAACATAAATCCACTAAAAAAGAAATCTAGAAAACACTTCCATTCATGATATTCCTCCCCAAAATAAAATACTTAGGAATAAAACTAACAAAGTAGATAAAAGACCTCTATAAGGAAAATTATAAAACATTCAAAAAAGAAATCAAAGAAGACCTTAGAAGATGGAAAAATCTTAGATACTCTTGGATAGTCAGAATAAATATCATCAAAAGGCCATTCTTTCAAAAGTGATCTATGGATTCAATGTGATATCCATTAAATTTCCAAGGTCATTCCTCACAGACATAGAAAAATCAGTCCTTAAACTCATTTGGAACAACAACAACAACAAAAAAAAAAAAACAGAATAGCCAAAGTAGTTCTTAGCAACAAGAAGCACACAGGAAGCATCACGATACCTGACTTCAAACTATACTACAAAGCCATAGTAATAAAAAGAGCATAGTATTGGCACAATGAAGCAGAATAGAAGACTCAGAAACAAATCTGCACACTTAACAGGCAATTGATTTTTGACAAAGGGCCAAAAACATACACTAGAAAAAAGATAGCCTTTTCAACAAATGGTGTTGGCAAAACTGGTTAACCATATGCAGAAAAATGGAAATAAACCCCACTTTCTCATCCTGCACAAGAGTCAATTGAAGATGGATCAAAGACCTGGAAGTCAGGCTACAGACCTTGCAGTTACTTGAAGAGGGCATAGATCCAACATTTCAACACATAGGCACAGATAAAAAAAATTCTCAACAATCCCCCAAAGGCACAAATAACTAAAAGGAAGATCAATATATGGGATTGCATTAAACTGAAGAACTTCTGTGCAGCAAAGGAAACTATCAAGAACCTCAAGAGAGAGCTGACAGAGTGGGAGGATATTTTGCCAACTACACTTCCAATAGAGGACTAACATCTAGAATATACATAGAACTCAAGAAACTCAATGCTAAGAAAACAAATAACCCAATCAAAAAATGGGCAAGTGAACTAAATAGACACTTCACAAAAGAAACATAAAGTCAATAAATGTATGAAAAAATATTCAACATCATTAGCAATCAGAGAGACACAAATCAAAACTACCCTGAGAGTTCACCTAACCCCAGTTAGAATGACAATCATTAAAAACACAAATAATAATAAATGCTGCCAAGGGTGTGGAGAAGTGGGAACTCTAATGCATTGTTGGTTGCATTGCAAATTAGTGCAACCACTTTGGAAAATAGTATGGAGGATCCTCAGACAAATGGGAATGAACCTACCATATGATCCAGCAATACCATTTCTGGGTATCTACCCAAGAGAATGGAATCCAAACTACCAGACTAATGCATGCATATATATATGTTTATAGCTGCACAATTCATAATTGCCACACTATGAAATCAGCCAAGATTGTCCATCAACAGATGAATGGATTATAAAACTATGGGAGATGTACACAATGGAATTTTACTCAGCCATAAAAAAGAACAAAATCATGTCATTTGCACAGAAATGGATGGAGCTGGAAAATATTATGCTAAGTGAGATTAGTCAGCCACAAAAAGTAAAAAATTGGATGTTCTCCCTAATATATGGAGGCTAAGGAGAAAGTGAGTCATAGGAGGGATTCTAGATGAAGAAGGAGAAACTTTAGATGAGCAAAGAAGGTTCCCTAACTAAAGGTGATGGGAGGGAGGAGAGGGAAGAACATGATTAAACATCCACGAATATATCAAAGTCAATCACTAAGCCAAACATGAGAAGGAGGGAGTGGGGAGAGAATTGAGGAAGGGTTAAATAAATGCTGTGTACCTTTATGCCTCTACCAGCTTGTACCTCATTAACATGTATGATTACAGTGCACCAATAAAAAAAATGTCTGCACTATTTGTGCAGTGGTACAGTGCTATTTGAAGATGGAGTTAGATTACCTAATAATGTATATTATAAATTCAAGGGTAACCACTAATAAATGAATGAGTAAATGAAGAAATACTGTATGTTAACAAAGAAATGAAAGGGAATTACATAAAATGCTCAGTTAAAATAAGAAGGGAAAGGAAAAAAAAACTGCAATCAACAGAAAATATGAGAAAAGCTGGGCGTGGTGATTCATGCTTGTAATCCCAGCATTTGGGAGGCTGAGACAGGAGGATCCAGGTTCGAGGCCAGCCTCAGCTGTTTAGAGAGGCCCTCCGCAACTTAGTGAGACCCTGTTTCCAAATAAAGAATAAAAAATTGGCATGGAGGTGTAGCTTGGAGGTAGAATGCCTCTGAGTTCAATCCCCAGTACCACAAAAGAAAAAAAAAAAAAAAAAAGAGAAGTACTAATCCAACACGTCATTAAAGTACTTTAAATGTAAATGACGTAAAAAGACTAGTTAGAACTCAGATATTGTCAAAATTGATAAAAAACATACAATAAAAAACACACAATATATGCTGCCTTCAAGAAATTCACACTATATAGATTAAAAATAAAGATATACACAAAGATAACCCATGCTAACCTTAATACAAAAAAAAAAAAAAACCCGAAGGAGCTATCATAAATTCAGAAAATCAAGCCGGGCGTGGTGGCGCACGCTTGTAATCCCAGCATTCGGGAGGCTGAGACCAGAGGATCCGGGTTCGCGGCCAGCCTCAGCTACCTAGTGAGGCACTCCGAAACTTAGTGAGACTCGGTTTCAAAATAAAGAATAAAAAATAGGGCTGGGGGTATAGCTCGGAGGTAGAATGCCTCTGAGTTCAATCCCCAGTACCG